>CAOKZL010002334.1:0-223748 GCA_948472985.1 Iguana delicatissima | reverse complement strand
CTTCCTTCCTTCCTCTTCCTTCCTTCCTTCCTTCCTCCCTTCCTTCCTCCCTTCCTTCCTCCCTCCCTTCCTTCCTTCCTTCCTTCCCCTTTCCCCTTTCCTCCCTCCCTCCCTCCCTCCCTCCCTCCCTCTAAACAGGCATCCTTGCGATGTGCCCACCCTCTCAGTTGTGTCACCCCGGCTGTTGCGTCCAGTCCGGGCCTCCCTTGCCCTTGTGGTTCCTCTTTTTGTGTTGTCAAGTGAGCCTAAACTCCTGATGACCCACCTCTTCCCCTGACGCCTGGGGTCCGCGGGGACGCCTTCATTCGCTCCAAAACGCAAGGACTGGGGGAATGAGCGGAGCCCCGGCCTTGGCGGAACGGAGGGCGGGGTAACCCAGCGCGGTCTTTAATCTTACGGAGTCACACCACACAAAAAGCAGCCAGAGATTAAAAAGTAAGCTAAAAATGTGTTTTCACTGGGGGGAATTTGCTGTGCGTGCACCCCCGGATACACACGGTCAAGCATTCACACGAGAGCTAAGTGAAGGAGAAAGGGAGGGGGGGAATTATGGCCAGAGGGTTTTTGGGGTTGTATAGTTGCCATTCCAGAAGATGAGTGAAGACCTTGACACGTGGCTTAGACTTCTGTCTAAGGGCAGACGGATCAGGATTCAGAGCGACATAGTGGAGTCTTGCGTTTCATCTGACTGCAACCCAGGGTTTATATACTCTGTTTTCCTCCCAGAAGGGGTGTGAGTCCCAGCCTAGTGGACAATGGGAGTTCCAACACAGACAGTGGGGTCTGGAATGGACTGATTGGTTTCAATGTCTTGGTTGAGTAAGGTGACTGGGCCAGGCTTCGGTAGGAAACGCACCCCGTAGGGGTCCGGGACTCCGCATCTGGGCACCATTTTGTTTTCTGAGGTTGGCAGTGGATACGATTAGCTCGGAGCCATTAAGTCAGGCTTCCTTGGCTAATGCCAGCCAACTTCTGACCTGGCCATGACCTCAGGCCCCCTCCCAGCCAGTGTCCCTTTCTTCCACATGGCCTTGCCAGCCATAAGTATAATTTATATTTTATGCCAACACATCTGCCAATTAATACATTTTGCCAGTTAGACCATATCAATACGATCTTGTCAGATTAGAGAGCTGGGCAAAGCTCACAAAATGAATTTCAGCAGAGAGAAATGGAGGGTCCTGCACTTGGGCAGAAAAAATGAAAGTCACAAGTATCGGATGAGGGACATGGGGCTGGATAGCAGTACGTGTGAAAAGGATCTAGGAGTCTTGGTAGATTACAAGCTGAACATGAGTCAGCAGTGTGACGCGGCAGCCAAGAAAGCCAACACGATTCTTGGTTGCATTAATAGGAGTATGGTGTCTAGATCGAGGGAGGCAATGGTACCACTCTATTCTGCCTAGTCAGACCTCATTTGGAACCCCGTGTCCATTTCTGGGCACCTCAGTTCAAGAAGGGTGTCGACAAGCTGGAATGTGTCCAGAAAGGGTGACCAAAATGGTGGAGGGTCTGGAAGCCATGAAGCCGTATGAGTAGCATCTTAGGGAGCTGGGGATGTTTAGTCTGCAGAAGAGAAGATGAAGAGGGGACATGAGAGCCATGCTTAAATATTTGAAGGGATGTCATGTTGAGGAGGGAGCAGAGTTGTTCTCTGCCGCTCCAGAGACCAGGACAAGGAGCAATGGATTCAAGCTGCAGGAAAGGAGATTCCACCTGAACCTCAGGAAGAACTTCCTGACAGTCAGAGCTGTCCAGCAGTGGAATATGGTGCCTCGGAGTGCGGTGGAGTCTCCTCCTTCCTTGGAGGTCTTTAAGCGGAGCCTGGATGGCCATCTCTTGGGAATGCTTCGATGGGTGTTCCTGCATGGCAGGGGGTTGGACTGGATGGCCCCTGGGGTCTCTTCCAACTCTAGGATCCTAGGATTCTATATCAAAGCATGGAGGTGCATGGCCTGGTAACAGAACCAGCCTCCATGAACCACTCCTCCGTCCTCCGCAGGCCTGCTCAGGTCTTGCAAACTCAGGGCCCAGATGGCTTCTACAGTCCATCCACCTGGAACGGAGTCTTCCTCTTCTCCCACTGCCTTCCACTTTATTGACGTTGTTGGCAAGTCAGCTCCAATTTACGGCAGCCCCGTGAACGACCGCTCTCCAAGATCCCCGGTGGTGCTCAGGTCTGGTCTTGCAAATTCAGAGCAGCAAGATCCGATCTGCCTCTGCTTCTGTAGACTCGTAGGGTTGGAAGACACCCCAAGTCCATCCAATCCAACCCCCTGTTGTGCAGAAATACACAGCCAAGGCTTTTAACCAGGCACGATGTGTAAAATCCTAGTTAAAAGCAAACAAGAGACTAGGAAAAGAGACGTTGCCCACCTGTGGATTCTGGAAACGGGCTTTTCATGAGTGGGGGCTGCAGTTTGGCAAACCCACCGGGAAAGAGATGCCTTCATTGCGGGGGAGAGGGTTGCGAAAGCCTGCGTTTTGTCTCAGGAAAGACATTTGAAGCGACTACCTTCCCCCTTGCCCGGCAAGTCCCCTCGCGTTGCCTTGTAATGAAGGAACCTGCCGGGAGGAAGCTGGCACTGTGGGTTTGATTGCCTCTCGGCTCCAGCTGAGCCACCCACAGGCTGCTGCAAGCAAAGGAGTCTGTTGGAATTCATATTCATCTCTCCGGACCAAAGGGGGTTCCAAGGAGAGAAATGAGAGGGAGGCTGCTTCCTAGAATCATAAAATCCTAGACCTGTAAGAGATCCCAAGAGGCCATCCAGTCCAACCCCCTTCTGCCAGGCAGGAAGACACCATCCGAGCATTCCCAAAGACGTCCGTCCAGCCTCTCCTAGAATTGAAAGAGACCACAACTACCACTGAGTCCATCCCCCTGCCATGCAGAAACACATCCTCAGATGGCCATCCAGCCTATGTTGAAAAGGGGCAGGCTCCACCACGCTCCATGGAGGCAGCAGAATATTCCAGTCCCAAACTGCTCTTTGCACCATGAAGTTCTTCCTGATGTTTAGATGGAATCTCATTTCCTGCACTTTGACATCATTGCTCCATGTCCGTGTCTCTGGAGCAGCAGAAAACAGGCTTGCTCCATCCTCCAGATGACATGCCTTCAAATATTTAAACAGAGCTGTCATATCTCCTTCTCATAGAATCGTAGAACCATAGAACCATAGAGTTGGAAGAGACCACAATGCCCAAGGAATCGCAACTTTGTGCCACACAGGAACACACGCTCAGGTGCCCATCCAGCCTCTCTTTAAAAACCTCGAAAGAATGAGGAGACTCCACCACACTCTGAAACAACAGTGGATTCCACTCTTGAACTCCTCTCGCCCTCAGGAAGTTCTTCCTGAGGTTTAGGTGGAATCTCATTTCCTGAAGTTTGAAGCCATTTCTCCATAGTGTCCTAGTCTCCGGAGCAGCAGAAAACAAGCTCTATATTCAATATGAGATCCTTTCAAATATTTAAACATAGCTATCATGTCCTCTGTGAGCCTTCTTTTCTCCAGGCTAAACCCACCAAGCTCCCTAAGTATCATAGAATTCTACAGCTGGAAGGGACCCCAGGGGTCATCCAGTCCAACCACCTTCTGGAAGGAAGACACCATCAAAACACTCCCTTTGACAAATGGCCATCCACCTTCTCTTTTAAAGCCTCCTTTAAAGAAGGAGGAGACCCCACCACATTCTATGGAGGCAGCAGCAGGTTCCATTCTCAAACTACTCCTACCATCAGGAAGTTCTTCCTAATGTTTAGGTGGACACTCTTTTCCTGTAGCTTGAATCCTAATCTCTGGAGCAACGGAAAAGAAGCTTGCTCCATCTTCAACATGATATTCCTCCAAATATTTATCATCTGTCCCCTCTTAACCTTCTCTTCTCCAGGCTAAACCACTCAGCTCTCTAAGCTGCTTCTCAGAGGGCTTCAGGGTTTCCAGGCCAATTTGGTTGCCCTCCGCTGGACACATTCCAACTTGTCAATATCCTAAGCCATTGCTGCATAGTGTCCTCGTCTTGCTCCATCTTCAACATGACATCCCTTCAAATATTTAAACATGACTATGATGTCCCCTCTTAACCTTCTTTCTCTTCTCCAGGCTAAATATCCCAGCTTCCTAAGCTGCTCCTCAAAGGGCTTCCCAGTTTCCAGGCCTTACAGCATTTTGGTTGCCCTTCTCTGGATATCGTTGTTGTTACACTGAGCTTTTTACTACAGGAGAGAACTCTCTGCTGCTCTGGTTAGACCTCATCTGGAAAACTGTGTCCAGTTCTGGGCACCTCGTTTCAAGAAGGAGATGGAGAAGCTGGAACAAGTCCAGAGGAGGACGTCCAAAATGGTGGAAGCCATGAAGTTCTCTGAGGAGTGTCTTAGGGAGCTGGAGATGTTTAGTCTGCAGAAGAGAAGGTGAAGAGGGGATATGATAGCCATGTTTAAATATCTGAAGGGATGTCATGTCAAGGAGGGAGCAGGCTTGCTTTCCGCTGCTCCAGAGACTAGGACAAGGAGCAATGGATCTAAGCTGCAGGAAAGGAGATTCCACCTGAACCTCAGGAAGAACTTCCGGATGGTCAGAGCTGTCCGGCAGTGGACTCTGCTGCCTGAATGGAGTGTGGTGGAGTCTCCTTCCTTCTTTGGAGGATTTTAAGCAGAGGCTGGATGGCCATCCGTTGGGACTGCTTTGAGTGTTTGTTCCTGCATAGCAGAATGGTGTTGGACCGGATGGCCTCTGGGGTCTCTTCCAACTCTATGATTCTATGACTCCATAGGTCTCTGACTCTGTAACTTCTGAATTAGACTTTGCTTTGGCCAGGATTTCAGCTTTGCTAAATCAAGACTTGGATACGTCAAGGTTTTGCCCTAACTAACCGAGGAGCTGAGGTGTGCTGCTTTGGGACCTATCATCTGAGGTCTTTCCAGGGCCATTTTTTGAAGATCGTTGTGGTGATGGTGGTGATATAACAGCTCAACTTGTTTGCGAAGGAGATCTTCCAGGTTAGATTCAGCTTTGGATCTTCCAAGAATCCATCTTAACTAACAGAAGAGACCTTCCAAAGTATCCTGCTTTGGACCTAGCAGCTTAGGTCTTGCAAAGGCCTTTTTTTATGAAGAAGTAGTAGTTATTATTGCTAATAAAAAAAAAAACAGCTTGTCTGGTTGCAAAGAGGAGCTTCAAGAATAGACTCCACTTTGGAGCTGGATATGCCAAGATTTCAGCTTAACCAACACGGGATGTAAATTGCTGTTCTGCATTTGACGCAGCAGTTTAGGTTTTGCAAAAACCTTTTTTTATTACTAGCAGTAACTTATTTTTACTTCTGGTAATCTTGGTAGATAAATTCCCTTCAGCAATGCTTTTGTATTGCTCTGGTCCTTTCCGTCCTGTAGTTTTGGGAGCGGGGCAGATGAAGAAAAGTAACTTTCACATCCGACACAGGCAGCTTCTAAGAGCTGAGAAATGGCCCTCCGGGGAACGCCACCTTCAGCCGGCCTGCTTTAAACTCCTCCTGACCTCCACTTAGCCACCCTTTTAGCAAAATACGCTGGCTCTTCACTCCAGCCGGCTGGCCGTTCTGGGCTCGAATCCAGGTGTTTTGCAATGCTAAGCGAAGCCAAGGTTGTTCAAAAGTGGAAATTAACTCCTTCAGGTGGGAGAAGCCAGTGAGAGGTACCAGCTCTTAGCACCCTGAATGGCAGGGAGAAGGACTTCTTGATGGCTGCCCCCAGACTCTGGAACTCAATCCTGCCCTCCCTTCATGGTTTGGGCCCATCCAACCTCTGTTCAAAGATCTCCGAAGAAGAAGAGTCTGTGTTCCACTATCAGAAAACTCTTAGATTCAGAGAATCATAGAGTTGGAAAAGACCCCAAGGGACATCCAGTCCAACCCCCTTCTGCCATGCAGGAAGATACCACCAAAGCACTCCTGATAGACGTTCATCCAGCCTCTCTTTAAGAACTTCCAATGAAGGAGGAGACTCCACCACGCTCCATGGAGGCAGCAGCAGAGTCCACTGTCAAACTGCTCTTACCTTCAGAAGTTCTTCCTGAGGCTCAGGTGGAATCCCTTATCCTGTAGTTTGAATCCATTCCTCCTTGTCCTAGTCTCTAGAGGAGCAGAAAACAGACTTGCTCCATCTTCAATATGATATCCCTTCAAATATTTAAACATGGCTATCATGTCCCCTCTTAACCTTCTCTTCTCCAGGTCAACCATACCCTTCTCCCTAGCCTATTCCTCATAGGCCTTCATGGTTTCCATGTCTTCTATCATTTTGGTTGGACCCTTCCAGCTTCTCAATATCCTTCTTGACATCCCTTTCATATTTAAACATGGCTATCATGTCCTCTCTTAACCTTCTCTTGTGCAAACTAAACATACTCAGCTCCTCAGATGCTCCTCAGAGGGCTTCCAGGTCGTGCTCAGGTCTGGTCTTGCAAATTCAGAGCAGCAAGATCCGATCTGCCTCTGCTTCTGTAGACTCGTAGGGTTGGAAGAGACCCCAAGTCCATCCAATCCAACCCCCTGTTGTGGCTCCATGGAGTGTGGTGGGGTCTCCTTCTTCTTTAAGCAGAGGCTGGCTGGCCGTCTATTGGGAATGCTGTGATGGGTGTTCCTGCATAGCAGGGGGTTGGACTGGATGGCCCCTGGGGGTCTCTTCCAACTCTATCATTCTATGAAGCACATTTAACTGGAGACCAAATTGTGCAAGGCAGGGGTTGGACTCGATGGCCATTGGTCTAGGAATGTATGTTTCTATCTGCTTACATTTTCAGTTGCGTATCTGGGTGTTCTTTGAGCCGCAGAACGTTGTCGTGCAACACCACAGCTGCATGCCACGCACAATGCGTAACTCTGCTTGCAGGGGTACGAGACCCCAGTGCAAGACCCCGGACAGTCTCTCTTTTCTTAAGTTGTCCCAGCAGATTTACCTGATCCAGCCCGGCCACGTCCAGCATCGTCTGTGAAATTACCAGCCACATTGCTATGGCAACAGCATCCCTTTTCCGTAGCCCAGAGGGTTCGTTGTTGTTAAGACTAATTCTCTAGCAACTCTTTCTCCCCCCTTGATGGAAGGAAAAATTGTGTTTCCTTTCCACCCCATAATTATACAGCAGGATTGTCACTTCCTTTGCGGAGAAAGTGTTGGGGGAGCATTTAACCACAACACATAGCATTCAGCAACGGAGGGTTGCGATTCTTTGCCGATTTTATTCCAAAAGGAAGCCACAATTACACAATTTCTTCCTTCTCTTAGAAAATCTTTTAAGAACGGTCATTTCAGACTTATAGCAATCCTAAGAAGAACTTCTGAGGAGGCCTTCTTGGGCAGATTTCTGGAAGGGTTTGAGGCTGAGAGAGTGGGACCTTCCCAAGGTCATCCATGGCTGAGCAGAGGGGATTCGAACTCTAGTCCAACACTCTTAACTACCACACCATGCTGGCTTGGGGAGCAGGCCTGCCAATATGAGCCACAATGGGCAGGTTTCCCTGGAGCACCACACACCCAAAAGTTCTACACCAGTGGGAAGTTCAAAGGATCTTTTATTCAAGCCAGGCTCAAACCAAGAGAGATCTGCGGGAATCCCAAATCGGATGCCAAGAACAAAGAAGGGCATGCACATTTATACTTCCCGCAAGATATGAAATTAGCGTGCTAAGTTATATCACCTCTATGTAAGGCTTGGTGGGCTTCAGATGTCATAACCCCCTGATAACCTCAGCATCTGCCTGTCGTTTATCCAAAGTGGGGTCTGCTTATATTCCTTAAGGGGAAGCTGGCACTATTTTGTTATCGGTCATAGAATCATAGAGTTGAAAGAGACCCCAGGGGCCATCCAGTCCAACCCCCTTCTGCCATGCAGGAACACCCATGAAAGCATTCCCAACAGATAGCCATCCACCCTCTGCTTAAAAGCCTCCAAAGAAGGAGGGGACCCCACCACACTCCATGGAGACATCAGCATATTCCGCGGCCAGACAGCTCTGACTGTCAGGAAGTCTTCCTGAAGTTCAGGTGGAATCTCTTTTCCTTTAGCTTGAGTCCGTTGCTCCATGTCCTAGTCTCTGGAGCAGCAGAAAACAAGCTTGCTCCATCTTCAACATGGCATCCTTTCAAATATTTAAACATGGCTATCATGTCCCCTCTTAACCTTCTCTTCCGCCGACTAAACATCCCCAGCTCCATAATCCGTTCCTCCTAAGGCTTCATGGCTTCCAGACCCTCCACCATTTTAGTCGCCTTCCTCTGGACACCTTCCGGCTTGTCCCTATCCTTCTTGAATTGAGGTGCCCAGAACTGGACACAGTATTCCAAATGAGGTCTGACTAGGCAGAATAGAGGGTACCACTACTTCCTTTGATTTGGATACCATACTCTTATCGATGCAACCAAGAATCGCATTGGCTTTCTTAGCTGCCGCGTCACACTGCTGGCTCACATTCAGCTTGTGGTCCAACAAGATTCCCAGATCCCTTTCACATGGACTGTTGTCCAGCCATGCATCCCCCATCCTATATTTGTGCATTCTGTTTTTTTCTGCCTAACTGCAGGACCTTACATTTCTCTCTGTTGAAATTCATTTTGTTAGCCTTGGCCCAGCTCTCCAGTCTGTCGAGGTTGTTTTGGGTTGTGATCCTGTCCTAGGCATTCCATTCCCAATGTCCATATATTTTCCATGTCTGGCCGCCATGTCAAAATGACCTTACCAGATTAGAGAGTTGGGCCAAAGCTAACAAAATGAATTTCAACACAGAGAAACGTAAGTTCCTGCACTTGGTCAGCAAAAATGGAATAGGATGGGGGGCACCTGGCTGGTTAACAGTACGTGTCAAAGGGATCTAGGAATCTTGGTGGACCGCAAGCTGAACGTGAGCCAGCAGTGTGATGCGGCAGACAAGAAAGCCATTGCAATCCTTGGTTGCATCCACAGGAGTATGGTGTCTAGATCAAGGGAGATCTATTCTGCTTTGGTCTGACCTCATCTGGAATAATCCTGTCTCCAGTTCTGGGAACCTCATTTCAAGAAGGAGATGGACAAATTGGAGTGTGTCCAGAGGAGGGCGACCAAAATGGTGGATGGTATGGAAGCCTTGAAGCCCTCTGAGGAGCATCTTAGGGAGCTGGGGATGTTTAGTCTGCAGAAGAGAAGGTTAAGAGGGGACATGATAGCCATGTTCAAATGTTTGAAGGGATGTCATGTCTAGGAGGGAGCGGGCTTGTTCTCTGCCGGTCCAGAGACCAGGACAAGGAGCAATGGATTCAAACTGCAGGAAAAGAGATTCCACCGGGACCTCAGGGAGAACTTCCTGATGGTCAGAGCTGTCCAGCAGTGGAATCTGCTGCCGCCTCCATGGAGTGTGGTGGGGTCTCCTCCATCCTTGGAGGTTTTTAAGCAGAGTCTGGATGGCCATCTGTCCAAAGGAGGGCTTTGATGGTGTCTTCCTGCGTGGCAGGATGGGGTTGGACTGGATGACCCTTGGAGTCTCTTCCAGCTCTATGGTTCTATTGTGAGTTGTGCAATGTTGCCATTCAACAGAACAGTGCAATATAACAATCAAACCTATAGATGGAGAATCGTGCTACACAACTCCAGGAGAGGGCCCCTGGACACTCATTTTTTGGAGTGGGGGACCATCAAGGGGTGCTTCTCTTGCTCCAAGCTTGGGAAAGTTATTTTAATTATTTTTTTCCCTAAGGGTGTAGTTCTCTGAATTCCTTTCTCCAAGCCATGCTAGCTGGGGGACGGGGGGATGTAATTCAGGAAGTTATATTCCAAAAAGTCTAATTTATTTTGGGTGGAACCTTGGACAGATCAATGTTCCGGCTCAATGAACTTTAAAAGAGCTTTAAGGTTCTCACTAAAGTCCGGAATGAATTTACCACAACCCCCACCCGAGTAGAAAAAAGGAGAACGTCTTAAATAAAGAAAACACGACACAAATAGACACACAAGATGTTTCACAAGCTCCAGCAGCTCGGATTCCAGCTAAAGGGGGGATATCTTTTGTTGAGCAGTCAGGACATAAAAATATTTCAAATAAATAATTCAGCCGTTTGTGATTAGCTTAATGATATTCAGAAATTACATTCCACAAACACTGGGAGAACCAGCCAGCGTAAACCCGAAGCGTTATTTCTTTTTCCTTAATGTAAATATTCTTTTTAAATATCACATTGCCCTCGATAAGCGTTCCATGCTTGTGTTTGGATTGTGGGGACCGAATTTGCAATTAATTCCCGGCTTAATGTGGCTTCCATTTTTCTCCCCACCCAACTTTCGTTTCAGAATCAACAAAGATCAGGAGAGAAACCAGGAAACGGTGTCTCCTTTGGGTGCGAGAGAAGAGAATATGGGAGGAACGTGGGAGAGTCCAGCTTTGGCAAAGTGGAAAGTCCTTCCTTTGGGGCTCAGAGACGAGGAGGAATTTGCAAAGAGGAATTTGATGCTCCTTCCCAAGTGGGAGCGGTGTCTCCATCCATGGTGAGAAGGTTCTCCTCTCCGACCTCCATGGAAGATAAACCTCCAACTCCTTTATCTCCATCCTTGGTTAGGAGAACATCTCCGTCAGCTGAAGACAAGCTGCCACGCTCATCTTCGGCACTTTCGGAGTACGTGGAAGAACTACGGAGGAAAAGGTTGAAGGACAAGGAATTGGAGGAGGCCTCGTCTCTGCCCATTTACCAAACAGCTGGGGCTTCATCCCTTCGAAGATGCCGGACTTTGAAGGATGACGAGGACTTCCCAATGAAACTTGATGAGCTTTCAGAAGGAGCCAGGTCGGGCTTGGTTCGCTCCTCCAGTCTGAGGAGCGTATCGTCGGAAAACGTGGCGTGGCCAACTCTCTCGCCAGCCCTGAAAAGAATCTCCAAGTTTGGCTCCTATGACTCCCTCGTCCAGAACTTAGATGACCCTTACTCGAAGCTCAGTTCTCCAACCTTGGGTGGAGATACGTTTGGTTCCTCAAGGATTAAGCCATGGAGAAGTTCTCTGGAGACATCCTTGGAAGAAACTGGAGACAACGAACTCGGAAGTGAACCTCTGGTGTTCCAGAGCAGGAGATTTGGTGACTTTGAAGGGAAAGCCATTGACCCACTTTCTTGGAAGATACCGACGTTGAGCTACGAGAGGAAAACAAGCACGGACGCGGATGACTTTCCACCAGCCATCCGGAAAACCCAGTCCACGAGTAGCTTGTCCAAAGGTCCTAAGAGAGGAGGGAAGGCCAGCGCCCCATGAGTGTCCGCTTTGAAGACCAAGTCTCTCCCGAACGCACGTTCCTCTCAGAGATCAAGACGATTTTGTCTCCCAGCACAAAACCCAAAGAGGACCCTGGAAACCTCTCCGATTCGTCCTCGTCTTCCGAGTCGGTCGTCTCTTTCAAAAGCGCCGACAGCATCAAGACGCGGCCAAAGGCCCAACGACCGGAAGGGGAAGGATGTGTTGGGAAGGTGGCCAGTGAAGGTGCTAAAGATGTCCAGCGGTCGGAGGCGGAAGGGAAGGAAGATGACGTAAACAGTATCATGATGAAATATCTCGGAAAAGAGTAAGGTAACCGGAATAATAGCACGGGTGTCTTTATAGACAGGCTGACTTGAGGTCCCAGTTTCCTTCCTTATCCAGTTGTGGCTGATGGCTTTCATGATGCTGAATCAACTCCGAGGTTTGGTCTGAACTTTGAAGGAGCTGAAGGTGTAGTTACAGGTGGGTTAGCCGTGGGTATATCTCCCCCCAAGTCAAGAATTCTGCCTTCCCAAATTAAGTTCAGCCTTCAGCTTTCCAGCTTTGGAGTAATGCAAACACTTCAGTTGTGCCTTTATGGAGCAGGTTTTCGGCATCCAAAGAAAAAGGAGAGGCGCAGTTTGCAAAGGGAGTGGGAACACGGCAAACGGGAGAGCAATTCTAGGGGCGAAGGATTTTGAATCATAGAATCATAGAGCTGGAAGACCCTGCAAGGGAACATCCAGTCCAACCCCCTTCTGCCAGGCAGGAAGATACCATCAAAGCATTCCTGAGACATGGCTGTCCAACCTCTGTTTAAGAACCTCCGAGGAAGGAGGAGACTCCCCCACACTCCTGGGAAGCAACATATTCCACTGTCAAACAGCTGCTACGATCAGGAATTTCTTCCTAAGGTTCAGGTGGAACCTCCTTTCCTGCAGCTTGAATCCATTGCTCCGTGTCCTAGTCTCCAGAGCAGCAGAAAACAAGCTTGCTCCATCTTCAACTTGACATCCCTTCAAATATTTAAACATGGCTATCACGCTCCCTCTTAACCTTCTCTTCTCCAGGCTAAACACCCCCAGCTCCCTCAGCTACTCCTCAGAGGGCTTCATGGTTTCCAGGCTTTCTATCATTTTGTTCACCCTCCTCTAGATGCTGTCCAGCTTGTCCATGTCCTTCCTGAACTGTGGTGCCCACAACTGGACACAGGATTATTCCAGTTGGGGTCTGACCAAAGCACAATAGAGGGGTACCATCGCTTCCCTTGATGTAGACATTATACTTCTATTCATTCAGCCCAGAATCGCATTGGCTTTTTTAGCTGCTGTATCACTACTGGCTCATGTTCAGCTTGTGGTCTACTAAGACTCCCAGATCCTTTTCACAGGTACTGAACTGAAGCCAGATGTCACCCGTCTTATATCTGTGCCTAGCCAGTGGTGAAACATGCTGGGCATCACAGTCCAGTCTACATCTGGAGGGCTGCATGATTCTCACCTGCGTGCTATGGTCTCATGTTTGTCTGCATACACATTCAGTACATAAGAAGACCCAGCCATCTTTAATTATCTGAAAGGATACCATGGGGAAGATGGAACCAGCTTGTTTTCTGCTGCTCCAGAGACTAGGACACGGAGCAATGGATTCAAACTTCAGGGAAGAGATTGCACCTCAACATTAAGAAGAACTTCTTGATGGTGAGAGCAGTTCATCCGTGGAATCTGCTGCTGCCTGAATGGAGTTTGGAGGAGTTTCTTCCTTCTTTGGAGGTTTTTTAAACGGGGGCTGGATGGCCATCTGTCAAAGGGAGGGCTTTGATTGTGTCCTCCTGAATGGCAGAAGGGGGTTGGACTGGATGACCCTTGGGGTCTCTTCTAGGAGTGTATCTCTCAGAAAAGGCTCAGTTTTATATTCCTGCATGGTATATGTTGGATTAGATTTCTTATGGTCTTTTCCGACTCTATGATTCTGTGGTTCTGTGAATTCCAAGAAGAGAGTTTCCACCTAAACATTAGGAAGAACTTCCTGATGGTAAGAGGACAGCCATGTTTAAATATTTGATAGCCATGTTTAAATATTTGATAGCCATGTTTAAATATTTGAAGGAATGTCATGTTGAAGATGGAACCAGCTTGTTTTCTTCTACTCCAGAGACTAGGACATGGAACAATGGATTCAAATGTCAGGAAAAAAGATTAAACCTAAACCACAGGAGGAACTTCCTGATGGGAAGAGCAGTTCAGCAATGGAATCTGCTGCTGGCTGAATGGAGTGTGATGGAGTCTCTTTTTTTGGAGGTTTTTAAAGAGAGGCTGGGTGGCCATCAATCAAAGGGAGGTCATTTGATGGTATCTTCCGGCATGGCAGAAAGGGGTTGGACTGGATGGCCCTTTGGGTCTCTTCCACCTCTATGAGTTGGGTATATTTGGTTTGGAGATGACAGCATGGAGAGGTAACATGAGAGACATCTTTAAACATCTGAAGGAATGTCATGGGGAAGATGGAGCAAGCTTGTTTTCTGCCGCTCCGGAAACCAGGACGAGACCCAATGGATGCAAGTTACAAGAAAAGTGATTCCACCTAAACCTTAGGAAGAACTTCTTGATTGTGAGAGCTGCTCGACAGCAGAAGAGACTGCTTCTAGGGCTGGTAGACTCCTCTTTAAACCGAGGTTGGATGGGAATTTTTCGGGATTGCTTTATCTGTGCATTCCCGCATAGCAGAATAGGGTTGGACTAGGAGGATCTTAATATTATATTAATCTAATTTGGGCTCAAAGAAATGCTTTTGCCGCTGAATTCCTCAGTAAATAACTTGTGGGCGAGGATTTATTCCCCCAGTTTGAAAATGCAAATACTCTCAAAGAACCACAGCACCTGGCCACCTCCGTTAAGTGCTTGAAACAAATTGGGAAGCGGGTTTTTTTTTGGTGATGAGAATCTGTCTTTGGACTAACTTCTCCGGCCCCCCTGCCGTGATCAAATCTGCTCGAGCGAAGCCGGGCGCCTTGAACGTGTTAATAAAACATTTCTTTATAGGAAACGCCATCTGCAGAACCGAAGGCGGTGTGGGGTTCTTTTTCGGTTTTAAATCATTCCGAGGGAGATGGGGCTTAGGTTGGATTTGGAGCAGGAGAAGAGAAACAAAGAGAACTTTGTTGATTTTCTCACGGTCCGATGCAGAACCTTGCTTTCCAAGGTGAGATATGTGGAGGAACAAGGGTACCTCTGAGCATGTGCCGAGTCTTTCTCCAGCAGGTGAAAGCAATGTGTATCGTCTGCCAGAATATGAAAGAATCACAGACTTGGAAGGGATCCCAAGGGGCCATCCAGTCCATCCCCATTCTGCCTTGCAGGAAGACGCCGTCAAAGCATTCTCGACAGAAGGTCACCCACCTTCTTTTTAAAAACCTCCAAAAAAGGAGACTCCACCACACTCCATTGAGGCAGCAGCGGATTCCACTGTCAGAACTGCTCATACCCTCAGGAAGTCCATCCTTATGCTGAGGTGGAATCTCTTTTCCCGAACGTTGAAGCCACTGCTCCATGCCCAAGTCTCTGGAGCAGCAGAAAACAGGCTTGCTCCATCCTCCATAGGACATCCCTTGAAATATTTAAACATGGCTGTCGTGTCACCTCTCAACCTCCTCTTCTCCAGGCTAAACATCCCTAGCTCCCTAAGCTGCTCCTGATAGGACTTCATAGTTTCCAGGCCTTCCACCATTTTGGTGGCCCTCCTCTGGACATCTTCCAGCTTGTCCATATCCTTCTTTAACTGGGGTGCCCAGAACTGGACAGGGGATTATTCCAGGTGGGGTCTGCTGTGTCCAGTCTACTGTGTCCAGTTCTGGGCGGCACCACACTTCGATCCAATCCTTTCTTAATCTGAATTATAGGGTAACGTAGATAGCGTTTGTACGCCCCTGAAGACACACGGGTGGTTTCAGTTCGAAAGCAGTGTCTGGCTTCGGTTATGGAGAGGATGTTTCAGACTGAAGCACGGTCCAGGCAAGATGGAGATGCTCCCAGTCAGATCAGGGAACGGGGATTCAGGTGGCCTTACATGTGAAGACGCAGGTTTGGAGTTTGGGGGTCCTCCTAGACTCAGCTGTGAACCTGGAGGCCCAGATTTTGTTGGAAAAATTCCAAGAATTCTCACCACCACCTCTTGTTTTTGGGCAAGTGGGACTTAAATAGCCTAGGGTTGCTTCTCCTTTGCAAGCCAAAGCCTTCTCCTTTCCCACCTAAAGCCTCGCCATTTGCCCTTGTGTCATTTAAATGCATGGTTCTAAACATTTGGAAGGACTTCCTGATGGTCAGACAAGTTCAAGGGTGGACTCTGCTGCTGCCTCCATGGAGTGTGGTGGAGTCTCCTCCTTCTCTGGAGGTTTTTAAGCGAGGCTGGGTGGCCATCTGGTCCAAGGGAGGGCTTTGATGTGAGTTTGGAGGAAGGGGGTCAGACTAGATGGCCCCCGGGGTCTCTTCCAGCTGTCTTATTTTATGATTCTATGATCAGTCACTCTCTTGAGTTTTCTGTTTGTGTGTGCTTATAAGTGCCTACCAACTCTCTTGCGGAACTTCAGCTCCCAAAAATACAAGGTCAAGCGTCCGGGATTCTGGGAGTTGTAATCAACAACATTTGGGGACTCAGGTTTGGAAACCATTGTCCTAGGCTATTTTTAAGAGCGTTGCTTGAGAAATCAACACAGGAGCATTGCCTCTTGGTTGCCTTTTAAGGTGCAGTGCGAGAGTTTTAGAGAATATTACTTTGCCACCAAATGTGCATGATGATAGTCTGGAGAAGAGAAGGTTAAGAGGGGACATGAGAGCCATGTTTAAATATTTGAAGATGTCATGTTGAGGAGGGTGCAGGCTTGTTTTCTGCTGCTCCGGAGACCGGGACAAGGAGCAATGGATTCAAGCTGCAGGAAAGGAGATTCCACTTGAACCTCAGGAAGAACTTCCTGAGGGTTAGAGCCGTCCGGAAGTGGAATCTGCTGCCTCGGATTGTGGTGGAGTCTCCTCCTTTGGAAGTTTTTAAGGAGAGACTGGATGGCCATCTGTCCAAGGGAGGGCTTTGATGGGTGTCCTGCATAGCAGGGGGTTGGACTGGATGGCCTCTGGGGGTCTCTTCCAACTCTAGGATTCTAGCATATTGAGAGCTCTAGCATGTTGAGAAATGCTGTAGGGGTTCAGATGGCCAGAGCATGTGACCCAGGACAGTCCCTGGGCTCACCGGTCTTATAAAAGACTCCTCTGCTCAGATCTCTTGCTCTCTTCTTCTCCCTTTTTTGCTGCTTCTTCCATCTCTCCGACCATGTTTCGCATCTCTGTCAAGAAGAGGGTGAGTTAATGTTGGGAATTAGAATTTCCCACGGTGTTATTCCTTTTTTGGGAAATTCCATGGAAAGTAAAACTGTCAGGAATCAGATTTTCTTTAGCAGAGTATCAGAAAGAGCATGCCCAAATTTCTGTGTGGCTTCCTTGAACTGAAACTGACTAGGGAAAACGAAAACAAAGCAGGCAGTTTCAGGTTACAAATTCAGAAAAATTTACTAATGGCTATTAGTATTTACTAATGGCACTGGGGAACAAGCTTCCTAACTAGCTGACGAATAGATCAGGAAGGAAGAGGAGGCAAAAATGGAGGAGAAGGGAAGGGAAAATCTGAGAAGAGGGCTCTTTTTGTAAGACTGGTGATCCTGGAAACAGTCCTGGATCACACTGATCTGATCACCAGAACACCAAAGCTATTTATAATCGTGCAAAAGCAAATGGTGAAGCTTTGGTGTGCAAAAGAGACTTTTCTGAGCATTAATGTTGCACAAACTGCAAAATAAACAGAGAGAGATTGAGACTGAGAAAGAGAGAGGAGGAAGGAGACAGCAACAGAGGAAAGAGAGGGATGATTGATTGATTTATTGGTATTACTGATTGTAAACTGGGGGGGGCATTGCCCTCTCCAAATTAAAAATTCTCGTCCCCCAAGAATGAAAACATTGCCTATCCCAAATGCCTCGTATTTTAAATACTTAAAGCTTCAGCTGTGCATTTAGGGATCTAGGAGTCTCAGTCGACCACAACCTTAACATGAGCCAGCAGCGTGAGGTAACAGCTAAAAAAGCAAATGCGATTCCAGGCTGCATTAATAGGAGTTCCTGTCATAAAGCCTTTTGCTTTGTTTTTCTAAGCCATTGGGTGTCTTGGCTCCTTAATTAGCATTAGTGCTCCGCTGCAGGCAAGCACCTTTTTATCAATTTTCGGGTTGTTGAGAGAGATTGGTAGATACAGGTGGAGCGGCCCTTATCTGGAATGCTCACGTGTTTCTGGTTTTGGAATACGGGCCCTGTTCCAAAGAGCTTTGCCTCTTGCTAGTTTGCCACTGGTGTTGGGGACAAGAGCTGAGGCTGGGGAGAGACGGAGGGTCTGTGAAAGGGCAGGAATCCAAGTAGAGCACTGGGTGCGAATCCACTCCTTCCACCGTTTCACAGATCCTCGTTGCCACCTGCCCACTTCCGCCTGTGAGGCCGATCTATTCATTAACCGGTTAGGATGTAGATTCCCTAATGCATCTATAAATATAAAACCCATTCGTAATTTTTTCCCCCTAAATTTGGAACCTGAAACTGCCGGCCTTGTTTTGCTTTCAAGTCAGCCTCCAGTTCCGGGAAGCCGCACAGAGATCATAGAATCATAGAATGATAGAAATGTAGAGTTGGAAGAGACCCCAGGGGCCATCCAGTCCAACCCCCTGCCATGCAGGAACACCCTCAAAGCCCTCCTGACAAGTGGCCATCCAGCCTCCGCTTAAAAACCTCCAACGAAGGAGACTCCACCACACTCCGTGGCAGCACATTCCGCTGCCGGACAGCCCTGACCGTCAGGAAGTTCTCCATGAGGTTCAGGCGGAATCTCCCCTCCTGCAGCTTGCATCCATTGCTCCTTGTCCTGGTCTCTGGAGCAGGAGAAAACAAGCCCACTCCCTCCTCGACATGACACCCCTTCAAATACTTAAACATGGCTATCATGTCCCCTCTCAACCTTCTCTTCTGCAGACTAAACATACCCAGCTCTCTAAGTCTGTCCTCATAGGGCATGGCTCCCAGGCCCCTCACCATTTTGGTTGCCCTCCTCTGGACCTGCTCCAGCTTATCCATATCCTTCTTGAACTGGGGTGCCCAGAACTGGACACAGTATTCAAGATGAGGTCTAACCAATGCAGAATAGAGTGGTACCAATACCTCCCTCGATCTAGACACCATACTCCTATTGATGCAACCAAGAATTGCGTTGGCCTTCTTGGCTGCCGCATCACACTGCTGGCTCATGTTCAGCTTGTGGTCTATGAAGACTCCTAGATCCCTTTCACACGTACTGTTAGCCAGCCACGTGTCCCCCATCCTGTATTTCTGCATACCATTTTTTCTGTCTAAGTGTAGGACCTTGCATTTCTCTCTGTTGAAATTCATCTTGTTAGCCTTGGCCCAGCTCTCCAGTCTGTCCAGGTCCTTTTGAATTTTGATCCTGTCATCAGGCGTTTTAGCAACCTCTCCCAATTTGGTGTCATCTGCAAATTCGATCAGCGTGCTCTCTATTCCTTCATCCAAGTCATTAATGAAGATATTGAACAGCACCGGGCCCAGGACAGAACCCTGCGGCACCCCCAAAAAGTCACTCCTCTCCAGGATGAGAATCTGCCATTGGTGACCACCCGTTGGGTTCGGTCAGCCAACCAGTTACAAATCCACCTGACGGTAGGCTGATTCCTCACATTTTTAGCTTTCGCAGAATTTCCCAAAAAGGGTTAACACCTTGGGAAATTGTAACTCCCAACACACAGGAATGGGCTGGAAGTTTGTGCATCCATTCCCATTCCCAGAAATGTCCACTGGTCCAAATTGCTGCAGCCAAATGGGTCCAAATTGCTACGGGGACCGTGCAATTCTCTTCTTGCAAAAGCTCCCCTGGCTTGCTGGAGCAATTCGCCAGACGCAATTTAAAGCGACGGCGTTTATTATCCTCCATTAAAATCCATTCACCCTTTAGCAGCTAATGGTAGCTATGGTGATTACTCGAAAGCTAAGTAAATGCATTTGTACTGAAGGAGTAACTCTTAGAATAATGCTTTAATCAGAGCTACAAAGTCCGTCTTAAATAACAATTTTACGTAAGGTGTTCAAATCGGCGTTCCTTGGGCAGCAATCGCCCGCTTGCATTGTCGAAGCAAAGCGCTGCAAAGCTCACTTAAAAGCTTCTCCTCACCATTTTGTGACACTTCCATTGGAATATTTAATCCTGTGAAGGGTGCGTACATTTTGCAAATAAATGGATAAAATGAAATGCCAGAACTATAAAGATTATGCAATCGGCCCTCCATGTTTGCAGGTTCAGCATTCATGGATTTGATTATTCGCGAGTCATTTTATTTTAACAATTTTTAACATATTTGCCCCACCCAGAGGGAAAAAAATATGTTCTCTCTAGGAATCTCTAGGTCCTCCAGGAAGACTCTACGGTCCACTTATACCTGTAATAAAAATGCGTAAATAAAATTCATAGTAACAGTACATCTACCCATACCAGGCCAAAAATTTTTAATAGCTACATATCTAAATTCGGGACCTCTGGACATTTCCAATTCCTAGCCAGAACTATTCCATAATTATGTACAATACAGTTCTCGAGTGCTTCTTAATCAAAGTGTTGTCTAGACATTTAGTAATATTTAAGAGAAATAATTTTAGTTTTAAAGGTAATGTAATCTGGAACATTTCTGACATAGAATGATAGAGTTGGAAGAGACCCCCAGGGGCCATCCAGTCCAACCCCCTGCCATGCAGGAACCCCCATCAAAGCATTCCCAACAGATGGCCACCCAGCCTCTGCTTAAAAGCCTCCAAAGAAGGAGGAGACCCCACCACACTCCATATTCCACCGCTGGACAGCTCTGACCATCAGGAAGTTCTTCCTGAGGTTCAGGTGGAATCTCCTTTCCTGCCGCTTGAATCAATTGCTCCGGGTCCTGGTCTCTGGAGTAGCAGAAAACAAGCTTGCTCCGTCTTCAACATGACATCCCTTCAAGTATTTAAACATGGCTCTCATGTCCTCTCTTCCTCTTCTCTTCCGCAGACTAAACATCCCCAGCTCCCTAAGGTGTTCTTCATAGGGCTTCATGGCTTCCAGACCCTCCACTATTTTGATCGCCCTCCTCTGGACACCTTCCAGCTTGTCGACATCCTTCTTGAATTGAGGTGCCCAGAATGGGACACAGGATTCCAAATGAGGCCTAACCAACACAGAGTAGAGTGGTACCATCACCTCCCTCAATCTAGACACCATACTCTTATTGATGCAACCAAGAATTGCATTGGCTTTCTTAGCTGCCGCGTCACACTGCTGGCTCATGTTCAGCTTGTGATCCACCAAGACTCCTAGACTCCTTTTCACTCATACTGCTATCCAGCCACACATCCCCCATCCTATATTTGTGCATTTCATTTTTTCTGCCCAAGTGCAGGACCCTACATTTCTCTCTGTTGAAATTCATTTTGTGAGCTCTCCAATCTGTCCAGGTCATTTTGAATTTTGATCCTGTCCTCTGGCGTATTAGCAACTCCTCCCAGTTTGGTGTCATCTGTGAATTTGATGAGCGTGCCCTCTATTCCTTCATCCAAGTGGTTGATGAAGATATTGAACAGCCCTGGGCCCAGGACAGAACCCTGTGGCCCGCAAAAAGTCACTGCTCTCCAGGATGAAAAGCAGCCATTGGTGATCACCCTTTGGGTTCGGTCGGTCAACCAATTACAAATCCACCTAACAGTAGCCCTGTCCAGCCCGCATTTTACCAGCATCTTTGCAAGAACTTTGCATGGTTGCTCATACGTCTTCCCAAATTTCTTAAATTGATGGACATCACCACCACGTATGGAAAAAATACGTCATGCAAGTATGGAAAAAATAAATCATGCAAGCTTTTGAATCTTCACCGGCTTCTTCATCGGGCAAAGATGTTTAAAATCATGCAGGAAAAATGTGGTGATGGTATGAGAGTCTATATTCTCTCTTAGATGTTGTCAGTTAAGATGGTATTGACAGTGGCATATCTAGGCTCAAAAGTGCCTCGGGTGAGCATGGGAGTTGCGCTCCTAGGTGCTGCTGCTACGGCCGCCTCCCTGCCGGCAATGGAACATGAAGGACCCTGGTGGGGTCGGTGACACCACTAGCAGCCCAGGCCAGGCCTGGGTGGGAGGGTAGGGGGGTTTTAGTTTTCTGCGCCCCCCGGCAATGGTACCCCAAGTTGCCATTCAACATCTTCCTCAATGAGTTGGATGAAGGAGTGGAGGGCATGCTGATCAAATTTGCAGATGGCACCAAATTGGGAGGGGTTCCCAATACCCCAGAGGACAGGATCAGAATTCACAATAACCTGGACAGATTGGAGAGCTGGGCCAAAGCTCACAAAATGGATTTCAACAGAGAGAAATGTGAGGTCCTGCACTTAGACAGAAAAAATGCAGTGGGCCAATATAGGATGGGAGACGTGTGGCTGGATAGCAGTACGTGTGAAAGGGTTCTGGGAGTCTTAGTGGACCACAAGCTGAACATCAGCCAGCAGCGTGATGCAGCAGCCAAGAAAGTCAACCCGATTCTTGGTTGCATCAATAGGAGTATGGTGTCTAGATCAAGGAAAGTAATAGTACTATTCTGCTTTGGTCAGACCTCTCTTGAAGAATCTTGTGTCCAGTTCTGGGCACCTCATTTCAAGAAGTAGATGGACAAGCTAGAACGTGTCCAGAGGAGGGCAACCAAAATGTTGGAGGGTCTGGATGCCATGAAGCCCTCTGAGGAGCGGCTGAGGGAGCTGGGGATGTTTAGTCTGCAGAAGAGGAGGTTAAGAGGGGACATGAGAGCCTTGTTTAAATATTGGAAGGGATGTCATGTCGAAGATGGAGAAAGCTTGTTTTCCGCTGCTCCAGAGACTAGGACGAGGAGCAATGGGTTCAAGCTGCAGGAAAAAAGCTTCCATCTGAACCTCAGGGAGAACTTCCTGACGGCCAGAGCTGTCTCGTTGGAGTGTGGTGGGGTCTCCTCCTTCTTTGGAGGCTTCTAAGCAGAGCCTGGATGGCCATCTGTCCAAGGCAGGGCTTTGATGGGTGTTCCTGCCTGGCTGAAGGGGGTTGGACTGGATGGCCTCTGGGGTCTCTTCCAACACTATCATTCTATGATTCACCCTAAATAAGCCTCTGGTGCAGGCAATAAGCAGTTTCTCCTCCTTGCCTTGTGAGGACTAGGGAGAAAGCAATAAAAGACAGATACTAAAATTTCAACTCTCTTCTCTTGGGATCCGGGCTTTGCACAAGTCGTTCTTTCCTCCAGATTGCCTCGTAAGGCCGTCGTGCAAAACGGGCAGCCTCTGCGTTCCAGAAAGCCCGGCTTCTTTGCATCTTCATTGGGGCAGAAATGTTCATATTCACAGCTGTCCCTCTTCTAAATGCATGCCAAAATCAAGAGCAGGGTGAGGGAAGATTAAGAACCTTCCACTCTCTTTGCAATCTATCCTCCAATTTTTAATTTTTTTTCCGAGAAAAAAAAATGATCCCTACTACCGAGCTTTAACGCTTCAGAAATTCCAATCTAGTTGTCTTCTGCTTAGCTTGCTCACAGAAAAGCTCATTAGGAGCCAATTAAGACACGAAATGTGAGCAGCCCCAGATTTAGCAATATGGCATTCCTTCATTTGCAAATTGGCGTCTGATCATTTCCGTGTGCAATATATATATATGCTGCTAGGCTTTCGCCCACAACTGCAAAGTTCAAGAAGGTCCATAAACTTTTATTAAGGATCACAGCAAAGCAATTGCTTTGCATGGCAACGTTGCCAAGACTAAAAGACAGCTACGTTTGCCGTACTTAGGTGACGAGTTCGAGTTTGCCTGCAAAACTCTTCCGTTCACTGTTAAGAAAATTATTGCATGGCTCTAATTCTCTCCTTGCTGTCCATTCTTACAACAAGCCTTTTTGGATTGATTTTGTGCCCAAACACCAAAAACCGGCTTATCTCTCAAGTGAAACTAAAACATCTCTTTCTCCCCATGGTTCCACGTCCCAAAATTATTCCCAGTTTCCGCAGTTAGTTTCAACTAGCCAAACTCCATGCAACACAGCTCATAGAATCATAATAGAATCCGAAAACTGGAAGAGGACCCAAGGGCCATCCAGTCCAACCCCAAATTGGCCAAGCAGGAAGACACCCTCCAAGCCCTCCCTTGGACAGATGGCCACCCAGCTTCTGCTTGAAAGCCTCCAAAGAAGGAGGAGACTCCACCACACTCCATGGAGGCAGCAGCAGATAGAATCATAGAATCCTAGAGTTGGACAAGACCCCAGAGGCCATCAAGTCCAACCCCCTGCTATGCAGGAACACCCATCAAAGCATTCCCACCATATGGCCACCCAGCCTCTGCTTGAAAGCCTCCAAAGAACGGACGAGACTCCACCACACTCCATGGAGGCAGCAGCAGATAGAATCATAGAATCCTAGAGTTGGACGAGACCCCAGAGGCCATCGAGTCCAACCCCCTGCTATGCAGGAACACCCACCAAAGCATTCCCAACATATGGCCACCCAGCCTCTGCTTGAAAGCCTCCAAAGAACGGAGGAGACTCCACCACACTCCATGGAGGCAGCAGCAGATAGAATCATAGAATCCTAGAGTTGGACGAGACCCCAGAGGCCATCAAGTCCAACCCCCTGCTATGCAGGAACACCCATCAAAGCATTCCCAACATATGGCCACCCAGCCTCTGCTTGAAAGCCTCCAAAGAAGGAGGAGACTCCACCACACTCCATGGAGGCAGCAGCAGATAGAATCATAGAATCCTAGAGTTGGACGAGACCCCAGAGGCCATCGAGTCCAACCCCCTGCTATGCAGGAACACCCACCAAAGCATTCCCAACATATGGCCACCCAGCCTCTGCTTGAAAGCCTCCAAAGAAGGAGGAGACTCCACCACACTCCATGGAGGCAGCAGCAGATAGAATCATAGAATCCTAGAGTTGGACGAGACCCCAGAGGCCATCGAGTCCAACCCCCTGCTATGCAGGAACACCCACCAAAGCATTCCCAACATATGGCCACCCAGCCTCTGCTTGAAAGCCTCCAAAGAACGGAGGAGACTCCACCACACTCCATGGAGGCAGCAGCAGATAGAATCATAGAATCCTAGAGTTCAGAGAGACCCCAGAGGCCATCGAGTCCAACCCCCTGCTATGCAGGAACACCCATCAAAGCATTCCCGACATATGGCCATCCAGCCTCTGCTTGAAAGCCTCCAAAGAAGGAGGAGACTCCACCACACTCCATAGAGGCAGCAGCCGATTCCACTGCCGGACAGCTCTGACCATCAGGAAGTTCTTCCTGAGGTTCAGGTGGAATCTGCTTTCCTGCAGCTTGAATCCATTGCTCCGTGTCCTGGTCTCTGGAGCAGCAGAAAACAAGCCCACTCCCTCCTCTACATGACATCCCTTCAAATATTTAAAACTGGCTATCATGTCCCCTCTTAACCTTCTCTTCTGCAGACTAAACATCCCCAGCTCCCTAAGCCATTCCTCATAGGGCTTCATAGCTTCCAGACCCTTCACCATTTTGGTCGCCCTCCTTTGGTCCAGCTTGTCCATCTCCTTCTTGAAATGAGGTGCTCAGAACTGGACGCAGGAATATTCCACATGAGGTCTGACCAAAGCAGAATAGAGTGGTACTATTACTTTCCTTGATCTGGACACCATACTCCTGTTGATGCAATCAAGAATTGTGTTGGCCTTTTTAGCTGCAGCATCACACTCAAGTCCTGCTTGTGGTCCACCAAGACTCCTAGATCCCTTTCACACGGACTGTTGTCCATCCAGGCATCCCCCATCCTATATTTGTGCATTCCATTTCTTCTGCCTAGGTGCAGGACCTTACATTTCTTTCTGTTGAAACTCATTTTGTTAGCCTTGTCCTAGCTCTCCAATCTGTCAAGGTCATTTTGAATTCTGATCCTGTCCTCTGGGGTAGTAGCAACCCCTCCCAGTTTGGGGTCATCTGCAGATTTGCTCAGCATGACCTCTACTCCTTCATCCAAGTCATTGATGAAGATGTTGGACAGCCCTGGGCCCAGGACAGGACCCTCTGGCACCCCCAAAAGTCACTTCTCTCCAGGATGAAAAGCAGCCGTTGGTGATCACTCTTTGGGTTCGTCGGTCAACCAATTCCAAATTCAGTGTGGTGGAATCTCCTCCTTCTTTGGAGGTTTTTAAGCAGAGGCTGGATGTCCATCTGTCCAAGGGAGGGCTTTGATGGTTGTCTTCTAGCATGGCAGAAGGGGGTTGGACTGGATGGCCCCTGGGATCTCTTCCAACTCTATGATTCTATGAAAAGACCCTTCCTCCCATGTTCCCACCAACTATGAGAGTGGTAGGACAGAGCCTTCCCAGGAGAGCTTAAGAATATAGTCCTATGCTATTTTACCTGCATAGTCAGGCCTGATGTGGAGTCCTGTGTTCAGTTCTGGGTGTTTCCTTTAGGAAGGGTCTAGAAAAGTTGGTTCAGAGAAGGGCAACTGGATGATAAGGATGATGGAGAACAAAACCTACGAGGAAAGGTTGAGGGAGCTGGACATGTTCGACATGAGAAGACTGAGGGGAGACGTGATGGCCTCCAAGGCCTGAGAAGAGGACTCAAGCTTGTTCTCTGCTTCCTCAGAGGGTAGAGAACCAGGTCTACTGGTTTTAAGTGACAGGAGGGTAGATTTTCATTGGACTTTAGAAGGAACTTCTTGACAGTAAGAGTGGTTCGAAACAAGGGGACCCATGAGCTTGAGAAGTGGTGGGGTCCCTTCTCTGGATGTCTCCCAAAAAGGGCTGGACAGCTACCTGTTGGGGATGCTTTAGCTGGAGCCCTTGCGTTGAGCATGGACTCAATGGCCAAAGAGGCCCGTTCCATATCTGGAAGGACTCCATGGTGGGATCCCATCTGGCCTCCCTAGGAGGGGGTTTTCCATAGAGCGTGGGAGCAGCCACCCAAAAGTCCACGTTTTCTCCTGTGTTCCCACCAGAAGTACCTGAGAAGGTGGTGGGACAGGGAGAAGAGCCTCTCCAGAAGATCTCAAGATGTGAGCAGGCTCTTATAGGTCTTCCAGATGAGCTGGGTCTGGGTTGTACCCACAGATTCAAGCCTTGGAATAGTTTTGGGCCTTATCTTGTCTTCTTTGCTTCCCTCCAGGAGGAAAAAATAAGGATGTTCAACAAGTGAATCTCCAAGCACTGTCGGTTCACAAGACGTCTCCTCCACGGTGCTTCTCTAGCCTTCGTTTTACGTCCAAAGACTTCGGCTTTGTGTTTGTTACCCCACAGCACAATCCTGTGTGTGCAACTACATGTGTGTGTGTGCGAGAGAGAGAGAGACAAAGAGACAGGGAGAAAGAGAGACGCTTTCCCTTTGGAAACTGCTTTCGGAGCTCTCTTTGATTTATATAAAATAAAACTTTTCGCTTCTTTGATTCTTGGACTCTCCTTTTCTTCTGATTTTTTCCCCAAGCTCTTTTGCGGGAGGAGGTGGCTGTTTCAGAAGCAGCTGTGCGGGTTGTGTGTTCACGGCACGCAACAGGGCTGTGGTATGCGCCGAAATTTTCATTTTTATAATGAGACGAGTGGCGGCGGAGCTTGGAGTGTGTGGAGGGGGCGGGGCTACGGCGCGAGGGGTGCGGCCACTTGTGCATGGGGGCGGGGCTGTAGTGTGCAGGGGCGTGGCCAGGGCACGTGGGGGCTGGGATGCCCCAGAAACATTGCCGCCTGAGGCGAATCACCCCCGCCGCCCCTACACAACTGGAAAAGAGGAATGTTAGTGGCAGACAGAAGGCGGTGAGTTAGCAAAGAGTGGAGACCAGGAGTGAGTGAGGCTAGAAAATACACACACACACACACAATTATGGATTTAGAGTGCAAGAACAGAGATTCCACCTAAATATTAGGAAGACTGTGTTAGAGTGGAATAGGAAGGAGGTGGACTTTCCTTGTGTTGGAAAAATTCCAGCATTCTCCCTCCCCTCTGCCACCTCTTTTGTTTTTTTAAGGGTAAGTGGGGCTTAGACCCCATAGGGCAGTGGCTCTCAACCTGTGGGTCCCCAGATGTTTGTGGACTTCGGCTCCCAGAAGCCCCAGCCACTATGGTCAATGCTCAGGGCTTCTGGGAGCTGAAGTCCAAAAACATCTGGGGACCCACAGGTTGAGAACCACTGCCATAGGGTTTCTTTTCCTTTGCACGACAGTGCCTTCTCCCTCCTTACCGACAGCCTCACCATTTGCTCTTGTGTCATTTAAAGTTGTTACCCTGATATGGGGGTCCCTTGGGGGACACCTCCACGTACTCCGTGCGATGGGGAATGGGGACTAGCCGGAGCACGAGCAATAGCAACGCGAGAGGCAGGGTAACCGAGCGGGGTCTTTTTACCCAGTTTTTACGGGGTCAGGCCGAGCCAAAAACCAAACAAAAATGTCCAATGAATGATTTTATGCAATGAAAGTCTCACGCACCAATGCAATCATTCACACACTCACTCAAGACCTATTAAGAAGCAAAAGAGAGGAAACCGGATAGGGGAATATTGAAGGGGGTGTAGCTGGGGTGATACTGCATCTTTTCCTGAAGTCCTTCGTCCGGGAAAAACAGCGGAGAAGTGGGGCTCAGCACGGAGAGGGCTGAGGGGACGGAGCAAGGGTTTGCTGCGATGACCGGGAGTGATCCAAAGAAATGCTGTTGGGAAGGAGAGTTTCCCTATTGGGAAATCCTATGGAAACTAAAACTGTCAGGATTCAGCCTCCTTTTAGCAGAGCAGCAGAAGAAGCACGTCAAAATTTGTGTACGGCTTTTCCGATCTCAAACTGACTGAAGAAATAAAACAAATGCAGGCAGCCTCAGATTACAAACTTAGAAGAGTTTACTAATGGCTTCTACATTTGCATACGTATTGGAGAGCCTGCAGCCTAACCAGCTAATGAATAGCAGTAGCTCCGGTCTTAACTCACCATCTTCTGATGGAGATGCGAAGCACCGTCGGAGAGGAGGAAGAGGAAGCCAAAACGGAGAGAGAGAGCCGAGAGGGGTCTCTTCCTTTGGTAAGACCGATGACCCAAGCAGCTGTCCTGGGTCACAAGATCTGATCACCTGGACACCAAAGGTATTTATGATTGCGCAATTAAATGACAGAAGGGCAAATGGTGGAGCTTCGGCATGCAAAAGAGAAAGGTAGCCCTACGCTAGCTATGCCCACTTGCTCTAAGAACAAGATGTGGGGGGAGAGAGAATGCTGGAATTTTCCCAACAAACGCTCAAAAACTGGGACTATTTGTAGGGGGAAAAGTACCTGGAAAGTACCTGCAATGAGAAAGAAGTTCCACCGTGGTAACTTCCTTTGTGTGATGAGATTACAAGGTGTTGCCAAAGTCTCAGGATCTCCGGCTGCATTGGGTTGCGGTGTGACTCCACGTAAATGGTCCTTGCCTGGTAGGATGTTTGCTCAACTTGGGGAAGACACGCTAATCCCCTCAAGTCGGCTTCTCAGGGGCTGAGGACCCTTTGTCTACTGTGGGTTTGCACAGCTTGAGGTCTCCTGGGGCTACGTGACCGGGGATTTTACTGCCCTGGCCTGAGTTTCGGTTGTTCAACCATGACTGCCTACGTGCTCATCCGGCGACCTCTCAAGCACATGGAATCATGTTTAATATCAGAATTGTAGATCCCAGGATAGGGTTTTTCCAGTGGGGTAACAAAGAGCATGGCTATAATACCTTTGGGGTTCAGATGACCAGATCATGTGACCCAGGACAGTGTCACGCCTGTGCTCCAGGACCCAGACAGGTCCCTTCCCAGCAGCGACACCCCAGAAACATGAAAAGGCCGTCCTTCGGCAGACGTAAAGGGATTGCTCAGGCCTCAGGCGGCCCTTATATGAGAAGGGCTCGTTAATTAGGACACAGCTGGCCTGGATACTGAGGCTATATAATCAGAGGTCCCAACAACAGAAGGTGGCTGGAAACCACCGACGCTGTTTGTGTTGACAGCCGTGGTGATTCTTGCGTTCTCTACCTGCGTGCTTTGGACCTCGACGCTTCACTCGGATAATCGGTTTGGCTTTTGGACCATGCCCTTTCTGGACTGTCATTGTGTTTTTACCGAGACCTTACTTCAGCCCCGAGGCTGTTTTGCAGAGCTGCCGTTATCTTGCGAATTAGGCAGCTGAGGAACTTTGGTGGGCTACCAAACCCGAGACAGATAGTTCCTAGGGCTATCAGTCTTGTAAAAGGTCCCCTTTCTCAGATCTCTCTCTTCTTCTTCATTTTTGCTCCTTCTTTCTACTCTCCAACCATATGCCTCACATCTCCAAGATGTTAAGAATGAAGCTGCTATTTTACTTGATCTATTCGTTAGCTGATTAGGGTGCAGGTTCCCCAAAACATCAGTAAACTTTTCTAAGTTTGTAACCTGAAACTGCCTGCCTTGTTTTGTTTTCTTAGCCAGTTTCAGTTCAGGGAAGCCACATAGAAATCTGGATGCTTTTTCTGCTACTCTGCTAAAAGAAGGCTGATTCCTAACAGTTTTTGCTTTGGTAGAATTTTCCAGAAAGGGCTGATACCCTGGGAAACTCCAACTTCCAACACTTTGTTTGGAGGTCTTTACACAGAGGTTGGATGGGAATCTCCCTGCCTTGCTTTCGCTTATGCTTCTGTGCAGTGGGTGGTTGGGCTGGATGGCCCTTGGGGGTCCCTTTCAACTATATGATGTCATGACAAGCTGGAACACATCCTCGAGAGGAAGGCTTGTCACAAGAGTGGTTCATTGCCCAGCAGCATAGTCCAAATTAGCAAAGCCAAGTAGGGGTCCTGAACCCCAAAGCCAAGAGAAAGGTAGGGCCCTGCACTTGGGCAGAAAAAATGAAAGTCACAAGTATAGGATGGGGGACGTGTGGCTGGATAGCAGTATGTGTGGAAAGGATCTAGGAGTCTTGGTGGACCACAAGCTAAACATGAGTCAGCAGTGTGACGCGGCAGCCAAGAAAGCGAATGCAATTCTTGGTCGCATCAATAGGAATACGGTGTGCAGATCAAGGGAGGTAATGGTGCCACTCTATTCTGCATTGGTTGGGCCTCATTTGGAATCCTGTGTCCAGTTCTGGGTACCTCAATTGAAGAAGGATGTTGACAAGCTGGAAGGTGTCCAGAGGAGGGCAACCAAAATGGTGGAGGGTCTGGAAGCCATGAAGCCCTATGAGGAACGGCTGAGGGAGCTGGGGATGTTTAGTCTGCAGAAGAGAAGGTTAGGAGGGGACATGGACACTGAACTCTGAAGGACTCTGCTCCTTCAGAGACTAGGACCCTATGGAGACTCCATGTCCTTCTGCCAAAGTGCAGGACCTTACATTTCTCTCTGTTGAAATGCGTTTTGTGAGCTTTGGCCCAGCTCTCCAATCTGTCAAGGCCATTCTGAATTTTGATCCTGTTCTCTGGGGTATTAGCAACCCCTCCCAATTTGGTATCATCTTCAGATTTGATCAGCATGCCCTCCCCTCCTTCGTCCAAGTCATTGATGAAGATGTTGAATAGCAAAGTAGCAAGCTAAGAAACGGAATAGCTAAAGATCTGTCACTTTTACTCAATAAGCAAAGGTCAGAACCATAAACAGAGCTGGACAGAATCCTAATCAGAGCAAACAAGTCCAGAGTCAGTCCATACAATCCGAAGTAAGGCAGAGTTCAGAAATGCAACCGGCAGCTGCAAAGGTCCGATGTTCTCCAACAACTCCTGGAGGGGAGGGGCTGCATATATATAGGTCAGCAGCCTAAGGCAGCTGTTGCTTAACTAATTGCTGCCTTCTATAAATCCTCTTAAACGTTCCCAGGCTCTACCTTTGTAGTCTCCGCTCAGCAAAGGTAGGTATGGGTAAGTTGTCTTCTGTATCTGAAGGGGCAGGGGTCTCTGCACAGAGTGTGACTTGGCCAGGACCGCTGGGGAAGGAGTCCACACCAGAGCCGGAATTCAAACCCTGGTGTCCAGCACTCCAACCACTATACCATACTAGCTTCAAAAGAGTAAAAGAAGCACCTCCTGAGTAAATAAATCAGACTGGAGGAGGACAAATTTTGTCCCCATCTTCAAAAGTGGAAAAACGGGACCCAAAGAATTACAACCAGACACCAACGCTGGGAAAGATTCTAGAGCAGATAATTAGGCAGGCAGTCTCTACGCACTTAGAAAGGAATGCCATGATCAGTCAGCATGGCTTTCTCAAAAATATCCAAGGTGATTGTGGGTTGTATCAATAGGAGTGTGTTGTCTAGGTCAAGGGAAGTGGTGGTGCCCCTCTGTTCTGCTTTGGCCAGACCCCATCTGAAATATTCTTGTGTCCAGTTCTGGGCACCACAGTTCAGGAAGGATGTCAACAAGCTGGAAGGTGGGCAACCAAAATTTTAGAAAGCCTGGAAACCATGAAGCCCTCTGAGGGAGCTGGGTAGGTTTAGCTTGGAGAGGAGAAGGTTAGGAGGGGACATGATGGCCATGTCTAAACATTTGAAGGGTTTTCATATGGAAGATGGAGCAAGCTTGTTCTCTGCTCCTTTGGAAACTAGGACTCTATGGAGACTACATGTCCTAGTCTCCAGAGCAGCAGAAAACAAGCTTGCTCCATCTCCAACACGACGTCTCTTCAACTATTTAAACATGGCTATCATGTCTCCTCTCAACCTTCTCTTCTGCAGACTAAGCACACCCGGCTGCCTAATGTGCTCCTCATAGGGTTTCATGGCTTCCAGACCCTCCACCATTTTGGTTGCCCTCCTCTGGACACCTTCCAGCTTGTCCATCTCCTTCCTGAACTGTGGTGCCCAGAACGGGAAACAGTATTCCAGGTGAGGTCTAACCAAAGCAGAATGGAGTGGTATTGTTACTTCTCTTGATCTTGACACTATACTCCTATCAATGCAGCCTAGAATCGCATTGGCCTTTTTAGCTGCTGCATCACACTGTTGGCTTATGTTCAGCTCCTAGATCCCTTTCACACGTCCTGTTTTCAAACCAAGTGTCACCCATCCTATATCTGTGCATTTCATTTTTTCTTCCTAAGTGTAGCATCCTACATTTCTCCCTGTTAAAATTCATTTTCTTGGCTTTGGCCCAGCCCTCCATTCTGTTAAGGTCATTTTGAATTCTGATCCTGTCCTCTGGGGAATCAGCTATCCTTCCTAATTTGTTGTCGTCGGCAAATTTGATGAGCCTGCCCTCTATTCCCTCATCTAAGTCATTAATAAAGATTTTGAATAGCCCTGGGCCCAGGACACAACCCCATGGCACCCCAAAAGTCATTTCTCTCCAGAGTTGATAGTTAGTGTGTTTATCAAAGGTTGTGTATATCTGTGTGTAGCATCTGTTAGATGTTGTATTTATTTTTAGGTATCTGTATATATGCCCATGTTGCGCGTCAAAATTAAAAACATTTAAAAAAAAAAGGGAGTGTTTTGAGGGTGTATAGCAGAAGGCGGTTGGATTGGATCGGACTTTAGGATGCCTTCCAATTCTTTGATTTTATGAGTCAAGTCTGACGCCATTTCTGCATTAGACTGTTATAGACCATTTCCACACTGGACTGTTATAGCGCTATGATTCCACCTGCAACTGCAAACCCCAGGAATCCATAGGATGTTGCAAACCCCAGGATTCCATAGGATGTTGCAAACCCCAGGAATCCACAGGATGTTGCAAACCCCAGGATTCCACAGGATGTTGCAAACCCCAGGAATCCATAGGATGTTGCAAACCCCAGGATTCCAGAGGATGTTGCAAACCCCAGGAATCCATAGGATGTTGCAAACCCCAGGCTTCCAGAGGATGTTGCAAACCCCAGGAATCCATAGGATGTTGCAAACCCCAGGATTCCAGAGGATGTTGCAAACCCCAGGCTTCCATAGGACAGTGGTTCTCAACCTGTGGGTCCCCAGATGTTCGTGGACTTCAGCTCCCAGAAGCCCTGAGCATTGAACATAGTAGCTGGGGCTTCTGGGAGCTGAAGTCCACGAACATCTGGGGACCCACAGGTTGAGAACCACTGCCATAGGATGTTGCAAACCCCAGGAATCCACAGGATGTTGCGAACCCCAGGATTCCACAGGATGTTGCAAACCCCAGGATTCCAGAGGATGTTGCAAACCCCAGGATTCCAGAGGATGTTGCAAACCCCAGGAATCCACAGGATGTTGCAAACCCCAGGATTCCACAGGATGTTGCAAACCCCAGGATTCCAGAGGATGTTGCAAACCCCAGGATTCCAGAGGATGTTGCAAACCCCAGGAATCCACAGGATGTTGCAAACCCCAGGATTCCATAGGATGTTGCAAACCCCAGGAATCCATAGGATGTTGCAAACCCCAGGAATCCATAGGATGTTGCAAACCCCAGGGTTCCAGAGGATGTTGCAAACCCCAGGATTCCAGAGGATGTTGCAAACCCCAGGAATCCATAGGATGTTGCAAACCCCAGGAATCCATAGGATGTTGCAAACCCCAGGATTCCAGAGGATGTTGCAAACCCCAGGATTCCACAGCATGCTGCAAACCCCAGGATTCCACAGGATGTTGCAAGTGGAATCACAGTGCTATAATAGTCTAGTGCGGAAATGGCCATAGTGTTATTATTCCACTTTGAACACCCTATGGAAACCCAGGGTTTGCAGTTCAGGGAGGGGCCTTGGAGGCAGAGAGAGAGTCCTGTTTTGCAAAGCCTGCCCCTACTGGCAGGAGAGTTCATTATATTAATTGATCCGCCGCCTTTGGCTGGGAAAGCCGATATAATCTGATTAAACTTTAAATCGCCCCCCGGTGTATTCATCCGGCAAGGCTGGGTTGCTACATAAAATGTCAAAAAGGGCCAGATCAGAAAACACAGGTCCGGGGTGGGAAGGATAGACAAGGTAGGAAAGAAACAACAGCTTTTAGAGGTCGGGAGGAGAAGCCAGAGGGCTGGCTTGGAGGTTTTAGAAGAATGTTAACACAGATATAACTTTTAGGGTTTTGGTTTTTTTAAAAAAAAAAAAAAATCACCATTCACAACATCAGATCTGTGTCCAGTTCTGGGCACCTCATTTCAAGAAGGAGATGGACAAGCTGGAGCGTGTCCAGAGGAGGGCCACCAAAATGATGGAGGGTCTGGAAGCCATGAAACCCTACAAGGAGCTGGGGATGTTTAGTCTGCAGAAGAGAAGGTTAAGAGGGGACACGATGGCTATGTTTAAATATTTGAAGGGGTGTCATGTTGAAGACGGAGCAAGCTTCTTTTCTGCTGCTCCAGAGACTAGGATGCGGAGCAATGGATTCAAACTTCAAGCAAAGAGATTCCACTTGAACTTCCTGGCAGTCAGAGCCATTTGTAAGTGGAATCTGCCACTGCCTCCATGGAGTGGGGTGAAGTCTCCTCCTTCCAGTGGTGTAGACTTAAGTCAATTGACTCAAGAGTCGGATTCAAGTCACTTCAGCAACTCGACTCGGACTTGACTTGGTAAAAATTACACGCTGACTCAACTCAATTTGAGACTTGTGTATTTTTAATGACCGAGTTGCTGCCTTCGGTTCGGTCACACAACACATTGCTCCAGAAACCTTACAACTCTATGATTCTAAGATCTTGAGATCTTTGAGAGAGGTCCTTCTCTCCATCCTACCACCTTTGCAAGCACGGTTGGTAGGGAAACGAGGCAGGGTCTTTTTGGTGGTGGCTCCTCCAGAGCTCTGGAGCTCCCTTCCTATCCAAAAAATGGCATTTCCCCACATAACAGTTGCCTATGTCTTGAGATGTTGTAGAGAAGGTCTTCTTCTCTTTGTCCCACCACCTTCACAGGTGGTGGGGACTCAAGAGATGGGGACTTTTTGGTGGCTACGTCCAACTTATGGAATGACCTACCTATTGGAAGAACTGTCTCTCCCTACATAACAGTTGTCTTTGTCCTGAGATCTTGAGGGGAAGGTCTTCTTCTCCCTGTCCCACCACCTTCACAAGTAGTGGGAACCCAAGAGAAGAGGTCTTCTTATGGAATTACCTTCCTATCTGAAGAACTGTCTCTCCCTGTGTAATGGTGGCCTGTGTCTTGAGATCTTGTGGGATAGGTCTTCTCTCTGACCAAAATGGTAGAAAGCCTGGACACCACGAAGCCCTATGAGGAGCATCTTAGGGGGCTGGGGATGTTTAGTCTGGAGAAGAGAAGGTTAAAAGGGGATGTGATAGCCATGTCTAAACATTTGAAGGGATGGTCATGTTGAAGATAGAGAAGGTTGTTTTCTGCTGCTCCAGAGGCAAGGACACGGAGCAATGGATTCAAACTCCAGTTAAAGAGATTCCACCTGAACCTCAGGGGGAACTTCCTGGTGGTCAGCAGTGGAATATTCTGCCTGCGTCCATGGAGTGTGGTGGAGTCTCCTCCTTCTTTGGAGGTTTTTAAGCCGTCTGTCCAAGGGAGGTCTTTGATTTTGCCTTCTTGCATGGCAGAAGGGGGTTGGACTGGATGGCCCCGGGGGTCTCTTCCAACTCTATGATTGTGTGTGTGTGAATTTACTGGTCACACGGCGATCTGTCTCAAGCACAAAGTGTGGACGCATTTCTCAGAGGGAAGAGCAAATGGGCTTGAGGTGGGGCGGAGGTCTGCTCAGCAGCCTGTCCCTGCTTGATATAGGAGGAGCTTTCTAAAACTTTTCCTAAGAGCAGAAGGCAAGCTCCGCAAACGGGAACTGAGAAGGATCCTATTCCTCACATCTGAACCTGCAGATGGCAAAATCACAAAAGTGGAGGGCCGACTCTACTTAAATTGTTTACAGTCATCCCTTCACGTTCGGTGGGGTTAGGAGCACAGGACCCCTGTGAAAGTGGGAAAGCCGTGGATAACCCTAGGCCCTCCCAAACCATATTTCACACACACACACACAAAAGTATGGTCACCGTATTCAACCCACCGTGGATTCCTTTGAGGCACCGGGGTTCCTTCGCAAGGCAGAATTGGGGGGCTGGTGGGGCTTACTGCTGCCCCACACCATTTTAAAGAGGGGCTTACAAGCCCCCTTTGCAGGTTCTTAGCCTCACGAGGCTTGCAATTCCTATTAAAAATGGCACGGGGGGGGGGCAAGCAGAGGGGACAGCAAAGAACCCATGAAAAATCAAATCCGCAAAAGTGAAACCTTGCAAATGTGGAGGGCTGACTGTATTCAGCTCTGTCCAGAAATTCTGGAATACAGGTTGGGGTATAAAGTGGGCTCCCAGACTTGAGACATGACTCAAGACCTGTCTTAGAATCATAAGAGTTGGAAGAGACCCCAGGGGCCTTCGAGGCCAAGCCCCTGCTATGCAAGAACACCCATCAAGGCCCTCCCTTTGACAGATGGCCATCCAGCCTCTGCTTAAAAACTTCCAAAATAGGAGACCCCACCACACTCCAAGGCAGCAGATTCCACTGCCAGACAGCTCTGACCGTCAGGAAGTTCTTCCTGAGGTTCAGGTAGAATCTCCTTTCCTGCAGCTTGAATCCATTGCTCCTCGTCCTGGTCTCTGGAGCAGCAGAAAACAAGCCGGCTCCATCTTCAACATGACATCCCTTCAAATACTTAAACATGGCTATCATGTCCCCTCTTAACCTTCTCTTCTGCAGACTAAACCTACCCAGCTCCCTCAGCCGGTCCTCATAGGGCTTCCAGACCCTTCATTATTTTGGTCACCCTCCCTGGCCACCTTCCAGCTTGTCCAGAATGGGACATAGTATTCCACGTGAGGTCTCACCAAAGCAGAATAAAGTGGCATTATTACTTCCCTTGATCTTGACACTATGCTACTGCTGATGCGGCCCAGAATCACATTGGCCTTTTTAGCTGTTGCATCACACTTTTGGCTCATGTGTGTTCCTGCATGGCAGAATAGGGTTGGACTGGGGGGCCCCGGGGGTCTCTTCCAACTCTATGATTCTATGAAATCCCCATGTAGGCTCTCAGCCATGCAAAGTTGGGTTGCATCAATGTTATCTCTGATATTCTTTTCCACTTATGTCAGTGGTACGGCTTGGAAGATTGCTTAGAAAATCTGAGATGCAAAAATGTCTTGTCAGTGCAATTTATGCAGAGCTTTAACGGCTCGGGAAGCGATCAGTCAGCGTGGCAAGAAAACCAATTCTCTGGTAGTTCATCATCCACCCTCCAGTTCCCTTCTGATCCCACCTTTGTGGAATTAAACACCACCCACGTTCCAGGAATGCTGAAACATCACTTCATCAGACGGGAGAGGAGGAAAGACACGTCTGTATATACACCGTGCCAGCTTCCAGCTCCTGCCAAATATCTAATTAACACTATTAAGCTCCACATTTTGTCTACAATGGCTTCGTTTTTGGACACCGTCCATCTGAGTCCTTCCACGAACAGCCCCTTCTGGCCTCTGCAAGATTTCGTTTTCCGAGACAAGACAATCTCATCTGAAATAATTTCCCCCTTCCCAACGTGTAATTAGCCGGGAGTCGTTCTCTGCATGCAAATCCTCCCGGTGTTTAATTCTCAACCTTCAGAACAAAAGCTGCACCCAGTATGAGCTCGTAGGGCTGGCAGGAAACCAGGGGCGTCCCTTACTTGAGGGGCAGGAAGCTTGTCCCTGTTGGGAATTCAGATTTTCCTAAGGTGTGTAACCCATTTCGGGGGAAAAACATGAAAGCTAAAACTCGTAGGGAAAAGCTTTCATAGAATCAGAGAGTTGGAAGAGACCCCAGGGGCCATCCAGTCCAACCTCCTGCTGTGCAGGAACACCCATCAAAGCATTCCCAACCGATGGACATCCAGCCTCTGCTTAAAAGCCTCCAAAGAAGGAGACTCCACCACACTCCAAGGCAGTGTATTCCACTGCTGGATAACTCTGACCGTCAGGAAGTTCTTCCTGAGGTTCAAGTGGAATCTCCTTTCCTGCAGCTGGAATCCATTGCTCCTTGTCCTCACCTCTGGAGCAGCAGAAAACAAGCTTGTTCCATCTTCAACATGACATCCCTTCAAATATTTAAACATGGCTCTCCTGTCCCCTCTTAACCTTCTCTTCTGCAGACTAAATATACCCGGCTCCCTGAGGCATTCTTCATAGGGTTTCATAGCTTCCAGATCCTTCACCATTTTGGTCGCCCTCCTCTGGACACCTTCCAGCTTGTCGACATCTTTCCTGAACTGAGGTGCCCAGAACTGGACACAGGATTCCAAATGAGGCCTAAGCAATGCAGAATAGAGTGGTACCATTACCTCCCACGATCTAGACACCATCTTCCTATTGATGCAACCAAGAATCGTGTTGGCTATCTTGGCTGCCGCGTCACACTGCTGGCTCATGTTCAGCTTGTGATCTACCAAGACTCCTAGATCCTTTCCACACGTACTGCTATCCAGCCACACGTCCCCCACCCTATACTTGTGCCTTCCATTTTTTTCTCCTCAAGTGCAGGACCCTACATTTCTCTCTGTTGAAATTCATTTTGTGAGCTTTGGCCCAGCTCCCCAATCTGTCAAGGCCATTTTGAAATTTGATCCTGTCCTCTGGGGTATTAGCAACCCCTCCCAGTTTGGTATCATCTGCAGATTTGATCGGCATGCGTGACACTGTAGGTAGCCCCATTATCACGGCATGCCCTTTGTTCCTTCATCCAAGTCATTGATGAAGATGTTGGATAGCCCTGGGCCCAGGACATAACCCGGTGGCATCCCAAAATTCACCTCTCTGCAGGATGAAAAGCAGCCATTCGTGATCACCCTTTGGGTTCGGTCGGTCAACCAATTACAAATCCAACTAACAGTAGCCGTGCCCAGCCCGCATTTTACTAACTTCTTTGCAAGACTATCATGTGGAACTTTGTCAAAATTCCACATGACATGTCGAACTTTCTTTTAGCAAAGTAGCATAGAAAGCCACCTTCTGCCATAGCTCATGTTGCGTCCCTGAATTTAAACTGGCTCAAAAAAACAAAAACAAAACACCCCACAAAGCAAGCAGTTTCCATTTACAAACTTATAGTGTTGCTAATGGCTTTTATATTTCCATGTGCAAGGCCATCCTACATCCTAACTAGCCAATGAAAGGATTTGGCAAAGGTCATAGCTTTATCTGTAACTCGCCATTTTGTCGATGGAGACGTCAAGCATGGCTGGAGAGAAGAGGGAGCAAGAAAAAAGAAAATACATTTGCAGACAAACAGGAGACTCAAAAGGGGGGAATTGTCATGCCCTCGCCCCAGGACCGAGACTCCCGGGATGCCGCCAGAACCCTTCCCAGCAGCCCCACTCCAGAAGAATAAAAATGCAGTCCTTACGGTACCCGGGACGGGAGGTAAAGGGGGATGCCCAGGACTCTGGCAGCGCTTATATGGGAAGGGTGATCACGAATGGCTGCTTCTCATCCCGGAGAGAAGAGACTTTTAGGGGTGCCACAGGGTTCTGTCCTGGGCCCAGTGCTGTTCAATATTTTTATCAACGACTTGGACGAAGGAATAGAGGGCATGATCATCAAATTCGCAGATGACACCCAATGGGGAGGGGTTGCTAATACGTCAGAGGACAGGATCAAAATTCAAAATGGCCTTGACAGATTGGAGAGCTGGGCCAAAGCTAACAAAATGAATTTCAACAGAGAGAAGTGTAGGGTCCTACACTTAGGTAGAAAAAATGGAATACAGATATATAGGATGGGGGACCCGTGGCTGGATAGCAGTACGTGTGAAAGGGATCTAGGAGTCTTGGTAGATCACAAGCTGAACATGAGCCAGCAGTGTGACGCGGCAGCCAAGATAGCCAACACGATTCTTGGTTGCATCAATAGGAAGATGGTGTCTAGATCGAGGGAGGTAATGGTACCACTCTATTCTGCATTGCTTAGGCCTCATTTGGAATCCTGTGTCCAGTTCTGGGCACCTCAGTTCAGGAAAGATGTCGACAAGCTGGAGCAAGTCCAGAGGAGGGCGACCAAAATGGTGAGGGGCCTGTAAGCCGTGCCCTATGAGGATAGACTTAGAGAGCTGGGTATGTTTAGTCTGCAGAAGAGAAGGTTAAGAGGGGACAGGAGAGCCATGTTTCAATATTTGAAGGGATGTCATGTAGAGGAAGGAGAGGGCTTGTTTTCTGCTGCTCCAGAGACCAGGACAAGGAGCAACAGATCGAAGCTGCAGGAAAGGGGATTCCACCTGAACCTCAGGAAGAACTTCCTGACGGTCAGGGCTGTCCGGCAGTGGAAGATGATGCCTCGGAGTGTGGAGGAGTCTCCTTCCTTGGAGGTTTCTAAGCAGAGGCTGGATGGCCATCTGTCGGGAATGCTTTGAGGGTGTTCCTGCATAGCAGGGGGTTGGACTGGATGGCCCCTGGGGTCTCTTCCAACTCTACATTTCTATGATTTCTATGATTCTATGATTCTAAGGGTTCGTTAATTAGGACGCAGCTGGGCAGGATGCTGAGGCTATAGAATCAGATGTCCCAGTAACAAAACATTGCTGGGACCTACTGATGCTCTTGGCGATGGCAGCCGCGGTGATCCTTCCATGCTCGACCTGTGTGCTTTGGACCTTGGATCTCAACACTTTGCTCGGATTATCGGTTTGGTTTTTGGTCCGCTCCCTTTCTGGACTGTCGTTGTGTTTCTGCTGAGCGTTGGCTTCAGCCTCAAGGCTGCTTTGTGGAGCTGCCGTTGTCTAGCTCGTTAAATAGCTGAGGACCCTTGGTGAGCTGCCCAGCCCAGGACAGGAATTTTTATACAGCCCATAATCCCTAGAAACTTTCCCTGGGATAACATGCACTAGTTACCTAGGAACACAGAAGGTATTTAGGACTGTGCATTTAAATGGAGAGGGAGAACAAATCATAGAATCCTAGAGTTGGAAGAGACTCCAGGGGCCATCTAGTCCAACCCCCTTTCTGCAATGCAGGAACACCCATCAAAGCATTCCCAACAGATGGCCATCCAGCCTCTGCTTAAAAGCCTCCAAAGAAGGAAGGAGACTCCACGACACTCCACGGAGCTGGCAGCAGATAGAATCATAGAATCCTAGAGTTGGAAGAGACCCCAGGGGCCATCCAGTCCAACCCCCTTTCTGCCATGCAGGAACACCCATCAAAGCATTCCCAACAGATGGCCACCCAGCCTCTGCTTAAAAGCCTCCAAAGAAGGAGGAGACCCCACCACACTCCAGATTCCACTGCCAGACAGCTCTGACCGTCAGGAAGTTCCTCCTGAGGCTCAGCTGGAATCTCCTTTCCTGCAGCTTGAATCAATTGCTCCGTGTCCTGGTCTCTGGAGCAGCAGAAAACGAGCCCTCTCCTTCCTCTACATGGCATCCCTTCAAATGTTTAAACATGGCTATTATGTCCCCTCTTAACCTTCTCTTCTGCTGGTTAAACGTCCCCAGCTCCCTCAGCTGCCCCTTAGAGGGCTTCATGGCTTCCAGACCCTCCACCATTTTGGCCGCCCTCCTCTGGACACCTTCCAGTGATGCTGTAGCTTAGTGATAGTGATGCTTTAGCTTAGAAAAAACAGAAGGCTTTTGCATAGGCAAGAAATTCTGCTCTATCCAAACTCCAGTTGCTCTAACCTTAAGAGAGGGGTCGGGGGCAGAGCAATGGGATACCTAAAGTGGGGAAAATAGGGCGCTTGCCCGGGTGCCAATGCCAGGAGGGCACAAAAGAAGCACCCAAAGGCCAACTAGACCACCCCCCTGCTGAGCAAAGGGAACCCCAAACAAAGATGTCCCCGAGCGCAATGAAACATTGCGGCTGGGACTTTCTCGTCCTCCCCCTTGCGGTGGTTTTATTTCACTTGTCTTTTCCCTCCTTGGAGGTTTTCCTGGGAAGCCTGCCAGGGCGGGATTGGCTGAAGGAGGGCAGGCTGTCCCCCACCCGCAGACCCTCCGGCAGGGTTGTGTCCAGGTGTGTTACCCTAATTTCTGGGTCCCTTGGGGGGACACCTTAATGTGCTCCACGTGATGGGGAACGGAAACTAGCCAGAGCATAAGCAATACAAGAGGCAGGGTAGCTAGCGGGGTCTTTTTACCCAGTTTTTACGGGATAAAAACCAAACAAAAATGCCTAATGAATTATTTTACTGAATGCAAGTCTCACACACCAACGCAATCACGCACACACGCACCCAAGAGCTATTAAGAAGCAAAACAGAGGAAATTGGATAGGGGAATATTGAAGAGGGTTGCAGCTGGGGTAACACTGCACCTTTTCCTGAAATCCGGGGTCCGGGAAGGCAGCGGAGAAGTGGGGCTCAGCACGGAGAGGGCCGGGGGGGTCACTCACCGGACGGAGCAACGGTCTGCTGGGAAGACCGGAAGCACTCCAAAGAACCGCTCGAAAACTGGGACTGTTTGTGGACATGTCCAAAGGTTAAGAAATATTGGATTGAGATACATAACAGGATTTGTGAAATATTGAAGCCACAGTTTCCTATGGTTCCTTGTTAAATATGATAGATTTAGTAGACGGTATGAATACAAAGAAACACTGGAGAATACTATTATATATTATATCAACATGGATTTCTCAAAAATAAGTCACGCCAGACTAATCTTATCTCTTTTTATGATAGAGTTACTCGCTTGATAGATGAAGGGAATGCTGTGGACGTAGTATATCTCGATTTCCTTTGACAAAGTTCCCCGTGACACTCTTGCAAAGAAGCTGGTAAGATGTGGGCTGGACACATCAGGTGGATTTGTATCTGGTTGACTGACCAAACCCAAAGGGTGGTCACCAATGGCAGATTCTCATCCTGGGGAGAAGTGACTTTTTGGGGGTGCCCCAGGGTTCTGTCCTGGGCCCGGTGCTGTTCAATATCTTCATTAATGACTCGGATGAAGGAATAGAGGGCACGCTGATCAAATTTGCAGATGACACCCAATTGGGAGGGGTTGCTAATACGCCAGAGGACAGGATCAAAATTCAGAAGGACCTGGACGGATTGGAGAGCTGGGCCACGGCTAACAAAATGAATTTCAACAGAGAGAAATGTAAGGTCCTCCACTTAGGCAGAAAAAATGGTATGCAGGAATATAGGATGGGGGACACGTGGCTGGCTAGCAGTACCTGTGAAAGGGATCTGGGAGTCTTAATGGACTACAAGCTGAACATGAGCCAGCAGTGCGATGCGGCAGCCAAGAAAGCCAACGCAATTCTTGGTTGCATCAATAGGAGTATGGTGTCTAGATCGAGGGAGGTATTGGTACCACTTTATTCTGCTTTGGTTAGACCTCATCCGGAATACTGCGTCCAGTTCTGGGCACCCCAATTCAAGAAGGACATGGATAAGCTGGAGCAGGTCCAGAGGAGGGCGACCAAAACGGTGAGGGGCCTGGAAGCCATGCCCTATGAGGACAGACTTAGAGAGCTGGGGATGTTTAATCTGCAGAAGAGAAGGTGGAGAGGGGACATGACAGCCATGTTTAAATATTTGAAGGGATGTCATGTCGAGGAAGGAGAGGGCTTGTTTTCTCCTGCTCTTGAGACCAGGACAAGGAGCAATGGATCCAAGCTGCAGGAGGGGAGATTCCACCTGAACCTCTGGAAGAATTTCCTGACGGTCAGGGCTGTCCGGCAGTGGAACATGCTGAGTGTGGTGGAGTCTCCTCCTTCTTTGGAGGTTCTTAAGCAGAGGCTGGATGGCCACTTGTCAGGAGGGCTTTGCGGCTTTTCCTGCATGGCTGAAGGGGGTTGGACTGGATGGCCCCTGGGGTCTCTTCCAACTCTACATTTCTATGATTCTGTCTTAACAACAGCACGTATTGAAAATGCAAAGGTATGGAAAACACAGCAAATTCCTACAATAGAACAATGGTGGGGAACCTTTATTGAAAATAAAAACGCTGATATAGTCTCTCAAAGACTGAAAGGGAAATCAGATGATGAAATTCAGAAAGAATGGCAAAGTGTAGCTGATTGCTGAGTGACGTTTGACGGGAGTCTGTAATTCATGGTATTATGTAGGAAAATTTATTGTGATGATTACGGCGGATATCATGAAGGAGGAATATGGAAAATGAAATGCAATGAGCCAACATGCAAAATGGAGGGAAAATGCAGTACAATGATATTTAAGAGATATTGAAAATGAAGTCTAGATCAGTCTGGTAGAATCAAGAAATATTTCAAGTGAAATAGCAATAACAAACGTTTGTTTTTACTTGTGAAAGTTTCAATAAAATGATTGGGGGGAAAAAGAACTGGGACTATTTGTAGGGGGAAAAGGACCTGGGGGGCTAATCCTTTCCCGAGGAGAACAAGGGGTGTTGCAATGGAAAAGAAGCTGCATGATGGGAACTCGTTTTGCATGATGGGATCACAAGGTGTTGCCAAAGCCTCAGGTTGGGTCGGGTCGTGGTGTGAGTCCATGTACATCAGTGGTTCTCAACCTGTGGGTCCCCAGATGTTCGTGGACTTCAGCTCCCAGAAGCCCCAGCCACTATGGTCAATGCTCAGGGCTCCTGGGAGCTGAAGTCCACAAACATCTGGGGACCCACAGGTTGAGAACCACTGATGTACATGGTCCTCGCCTGATCTAAGATGACCTCTGTCCCACCACTTTGTAAGGTTCCTTTGGTAGGAGAAAGGCAGACAGGGCCTTCTTGGTAGCCGCTTCCAGGCTGCTTGAAGAACCACATCTCCACTTGAAGGACCACGTCTCCCTTTCTGAGCCCATCGGGAGCTCCAGGCTCACCTGGAGAGGCGCTTCTCTCCATCCCACCATCTTCTCAGGTTTGTTTGGAGGGGACCAGGGAGGCAGGGCCTCCTCAGTGGTGGCCCTGGAGAAGTCAAGAAGATTCCATCATGGTTGTCCTCCCGTCAGAAAATCAAGACGTGTTTACACCGACAGACTTTTAGAATCTCTTATATGGGCTTTTATTGCTGTGCAGTATCAGTAGATAAAGTCTCTCTCTCTCTATATATATATATTTAAGTGAATTTGATTGTAACTAAATTTACAATTTATGCTTCTGTCGTTGAATTTTTTTCTATGGTAGTTTTGCTTATAATATTAATTTTTTAAATAACGTTCATATTTATGCTTCTGTTGTTGAATTTTTTTCTACGGTAGTTTTTCTTGTAATATTAGATTTTTTAAAATAATTTTATATTTATGCTTCTGTTGTTGCATTTTTTTTTCTATAATCGGTATTGTTTTTAAATATAGGTCAGCCTTTGAGTTTCATTATTGGGAGAAAGGCAATAAATAACCCGATAATGATCTTTAGTTGTTGTTATTATTGTTTGGGAGTGGCTGACGGCTCCCTAGCAGAGAATTCTAAGTTCTTTCCCAAAAACTACAAATCCCAGACATCCTTAGAAGGCAGCTAACAGGAGATCAAATTGTGGTAAATGGCGTAATGCAAATAGATCCTTAGGATTTTCCTCTGGAGAGTTCTAGTTCTTGTGACTTTGGGACGTTTAGCTCTAGAGATCCCTTGCAGACAAGTCCCTCCCTAAACTATAGATCCCAAGATCATGTAACATGAACTCATGACAGCTAAAACGAGATCACATGATGACCATGTCAGAAATCTCTGGTTGTAATTCAAGCACTGCAGGCACTAGAACTCACTAGCAGAGAGTCCTACCTAAGTACCTCATTCCAAACTCCAAATCCCACGATTGCATAGGATGGAGTTAACACGGTATCAAACTAGTACGAATGTTTAGTACAGACAGAATGTTGAAAATGCTTCGCTAGTGGTTGTAACTGAAGGCATTTCGGCACGGGAGAACCCTAAATCCCTCACTCTGAACTCCAAATCCCAGGATTACATAGGTTGGAGCCATGGGGGTTAAAGTGGTATCAAAGTGCTGTGAAAGTGTAGTGCGGGCAGAATATTAGAATTCTCCGCCAGCGTTTGCAATTCGAGGGGTTTTACTGCTAGAACTGGCTAGGAGAAAATCCTAAATCCCTCCTATATCTCAGGATTACAAAGAAATGAAACCAAGGCTGTTAAAGGGGGATGAAACTACTATAAAAATGCAGTGGAGACAGCCAATTGGAATATTCTGCTAGAGAGCTCCGGCGCTTGTAATTCAAAAGGGTTTTAACACTAGCAGAAAAACTTGACCTTGCTCCAAATCCTAGGATTACATAGGATGCAGCCCTGGCACTTAAAGTGAGATCAAACTGCTTTAAATGTGCCGTGCGGTTAACACCCTCCTGTCCCCTTTAAAAGTAGTTGACCGGGAAGGGATGTGGGTATTAAATCTAGTAAATTCTTTTTAAAAAAACAGAATACAGAATACAGGAATATAGGATGGGGGACACGTGGCTGGATAGCAGTACATGTGAAAGGGATCCAGGAGTCTTCATAGACCACAAACTAAGCATGAGCCAGCAGTGTGACGTGGCAGCCAAGAAAGCCAATGCAGTTCTTGGCTGCATCAATAGGAGTCTGGTGTCTAGATCAAGGGAGGCACTGGTACCACTCTACTCTGCTTTGGTTAGACCTCATCTTGAATCCTGTGTCCAGTTCTGGGCAGCCCAGTTCAAGAAGGACCTGGTCAAGCTGGAGCAAGTCCAGAGGAGGGCGACCAAAATGGTGAGGGGCCTGGAAGCCATGAAGCCCTATGAGGACAGACTTGGAGAGCCAGGTATGTTTAGTCTGCAGAAGAGAAGGTTAAGAGGGGACATGATAGCCACGTTTAAATATTTGAAGGGATGTCATGTTGAAGATGGAGCAAGCTTGTTTTCTGCTGCTCCAGAGACCAGGACAAGGAGCAATGGATTCAAGCTGCAGGAAAGGGGATCCCGCCTGAACCTCAGGAAGTCAGGGCTGTCCAGCGGTGGAACCTGCTGCCTCGGAGTGTAGTGGAGTCTCCTTCCTTGGACGTTTTTAAGCAGAGGCTGGATGGCCCTCTGTCCAAGGGAGTGCTTTGAGGGTGTTCCTGCATGGCAGGGGGTTGGACTGGATGGCCCCTGGGGGTCTCTTCCAACTCTGCATTTCTATGATTCTATGATTCTATGAAACAAAAGAGTGGCTTGCAGGGGAAATTGGGCTGACATTTGCACGTGTAATCCCTCTGTCTTTCCACCCGGCCCCCTCGGCACAGGCTTAATGTCACCTCCGCGAAGGGACGTTATCCAAATCGGTTGCCTTTGCAATATCTTTCTTTCTCCCATCTGGCCTTGCAAAGACTCAGACAAAGCTCCAGTTGGGTGGTATGGGTCCCCCCTCCCGCCCCTTTAATGCCAGTGATTTGAATAACAAATTAGTCCGGATGTGAACATACAAATTAACCGAGAGAGAGGCTGGTTTCTAGCTCAGATGATGGAGGGAGGAGGAATTATCTGTCCACAGGGAAACTTGTTACCCTGATTTCGGGGGTCCCCGGGGGGACCCCTCCATGTGCTCCACGTGATGGGGAACGGAGACCAGCTGGAGCACAAGCAATAGCAATGCGAGAGGGAGGGTAACCTACGCGGGGTCTTTTTACCCAGTTTTTACGGGGTCAGGCCAAGCCAAAAACCAAAGAAGAGTGTCCAGTAAATGATTTTATGGAATTAAAGTCTCACGCACCAACGCAATCACGCACACACGCACCCAAGAGCTATTAAGAGGCAAAAGAGAGGAAACCGGATAGGGGAGCATTGGGGGGGGTACAGCTGGGGTGATACCGCACCTTTTCCTGAAGTCCTGGGTTCGAGAAGGCAGCGGAAAAGTGGGGCTCAGCACGGAGAGGGCTGAGGGGACGGAGCAAGGGTTTGCTGGGATGACCGGGAGCGATCCAAGGAACGGCTCGAAAACTGAGACTATTTGTAGGGGGAAAAGTACCTGGAGGACTAATCCTTTCCCGGGGAGAACGATGGGTGTTGCAGTAGGCACAAAGCTCCAGCATGGTGATTTCCTTTGTGCGATGGGATTGCAAGGTGTTGCCAAAGTCTCAGGATCTTCAGCTCCATATAAATGGCCCTCGCCTGGTGGAACATCTGCCCAACGTGGGGCGGACACGCTAATCCCCTCAAGTCGGCTTCTCAGGGGCTGAGGACCCCTTTGTTTATTGTGGGTTTGCGCAGCTTGAGGTCTCCTGGGGCTACGGGACGAGGGGATTTACTGGCCTGACCTGGTTTTCGATCTTTTGACCACTGCTGCCTACGTGCCCATCTGGGTGACCTCTCAGCCACAGGGAACCGTATTTTAATATCAAAATTGGGTAGGGTTTTCCCAGTGGAGTAGCAAACTTTGGAGGGGATTTCTCCCAGAATGAAAGAGACCGCCCTGCATCCCATCATCCACTCCTCGAGGCAGCTGTTGCAATGATCCGTCTGAAGGTTAGGTTGAAAGACCCGAATTCTCCATCCTCTTTGTGCAGCATCTCCTCGAAAGAGATTGCCACCCCAGGCCGGGAAATGAGGGCACAATTAGACCACTGACCTTCTTTCTCTCTCCAAATCCTTATTAAGAAGGGATTTTGTGGCTAGGTTGATTTATTCTAATTTGCCTTACTTCTGAAATGAAGCATCTCACTCTAGAATCGCAAAATCATACAGCTGGAGGGGACCCCCAGGGGCCATCCAGTCCAACCCCCTTCTGCCATCCAGGAGGACAAAATCAAAATCCCCCCTTGGACAGATGGCCACCCAGCCTATCTTTAAAAAACTCCAAAAAAGGAGACTTCACCACCATGAAGGCAGCTTTGGATTCCACTTTCATACAGCTTTTACCCTCGGGAAGGTCTTCCAAATGTTGAGCTGGTATCCCTTATCCTGTAATTTGAATCCATTGATCCATGTCCTAGTCTCTGAAGCTGAAGAAAATGAGATTGCCCCGTCTTCCATATGACATGTGGCTCCTGTCATGAGTATTAGCTGAATGTGTTTTGGAGTGTGTATTAGAAGAAATGAGCTAGCTTAGGAATTGCTAGAGTTGCAGCAAGCTATCAATTGCCATTTATTGATTGCACCTCTGTATCTGTTTGGAGCTTATTAGGGTATTCCAGGGTATCTAATTGTTAATTGCTTTATTGTTCACTCCTACAATGTGTCCAGCCAAGCAGGAGGAGATCAGAGGTGGGCAAACTAAAGTATTGAAAAGGTGTTATGAGAACTGGTAATGCTCAAGATAGGAAGAGAGAAGTAACTTTTGGGGTGCCACAGGGTTCTGTCCTGGGCCCAGGGCTATCCAGCGTCTTCATCAATGACTTGGATGAAGGAGTAGAGGGCATGCTGATCAAATTGGCAGACGACCCCAAATTGGGAAGGGTTGATAATACCCCAGAGGACAGGATCAGAATTCAAAATGACCTGGACAGGTTGGAGAGCTGGGCCAGAGCTCACCAAATGAATTTCAACGGGGAGAAATGTAAGGTCAGAAAAATGGAATCCACAAATAAAGAATGGGGGACGCTTGGCTGGGTAGCAGCATGTGTGAAAGGGATCTAGGAGTCTTGGTGGACCGCAAGCTGAACATGAGCCAGAAGTGTGATGCAGCAGACGAGAAAGCCAATGTGATTCTTGGTTGCATCAATAGGAGTATGGTGTCCAGATCAAGGGAGGTAATGGTACCACTCTATCCTGCATTGGTTAGACCTCATTTGGAATAATCCTGTGTCCAGAAAGAGGGAAGGAAGGAGGGAGGGAAGGATGTGGGCAAGCTGGAGAGAGTCCAGAGGAGGGCGACCAAAATGGTGGAGGGTCTGGAAGCCATGAAGCCCTATGAGGAGCAGCTTAGGGAGCTGGGGATGCTTAGTCCGCAGAAGAGGAGGTGAAGAGGGGACGTGGTAGCCACGTTTAAGTATTTGAAGGGATGTCAAATATTTTTACATTGCACTTATAAGACTTTTTGTACAATTTTAAACCCAATGAACCCATTATAGGCTGTTCTTGGCGTGATTTCTGCTGGGGGGGAGGTTGCCTTAGCCACCGTCTGAGGCCGAGAGAGTGTGACTGCTCCGGTTCTCGTAGGTGGACGTCTCGAAATCTCTGCTGGAAACTTTAATGAGCAGGGTTCCCAAACGGATTTAGCACTATGGGGGGGGGGGGGAAACCCTTGCCTATCCGTTCTGCTTTGAATTTCCCTGTAGGAAGCTTGCAGATTAAATGATTGCACTCTGCGCGCGCGCTTGTGTTAGAACGAAGCCAATTTGCCTTATTCCGAATCACACAGGCAGTTAATTTTGTGAGCCGATAAGGGCGCTCAGCAAACACCAGCTACGATTTTAGATCACGGTTTTGCAACTGTCTGAATCTGTAAAGTCCTACTTTGCAGGAATGCAAAAGAAAGGAGAAAAAAAAAAACCCAGGTTGTGAAGATGCACATCTAGGCACCGGCAAAAGTGCTCCAATGCACTCAATACTTCTGGGAGTAATAAAAATATTTATTTATATATAACGCCCTTTAAACCAGAGGGCGGAACGACGACATATGCAATCAAAACTATTCGAAGACAAAGACATTAAAACGAAAGGTGAGCATTTTAATATTTCTGGTGCACATCAAACACTTAAAGGACTCTGGGGAACGTCTATGCGCTCTCTAACTAGCTTACTCTCTTTAATTTTTATTTTTAAATTTAATTTTAAATTTTAATTAATTTTAATCTTAATCTTTATTCAAATTTGTATTAATCTTAAAATAAAAAAAAAATAAAACAAGAAAAAGAGAAATGAAAAACTCCAACATATCAGCAAATCATGTTACATGTCAATAATAAGACATTGATTTATAAATGTAAATAAATGTAAAATGGCAGGAAAATCCTTGAAAATATATAGATCGAGAAGGAGTTAATAATGGATATGCAAGAACCAGCAATTAAGTTTATTGGGAAGTCACTTTTATGTTAATTGTTTGTTAAGAATTGTAGACTAACGTCTGTAAAGTATATGTTATTTTGTGTTTCTTTCTACTTTCTCAAATCTTTCCTCTTGTTTTTCCTCTATTTTTTTGTCGTTTTTTCTATCTTTGTTGACTATGTTGCCTGTGTATATATCACTATATCATGTATATATCGCTATATATATGTAGTATGTGTAATTTTTGTGTGTGTGTGTGTGCAATAATTTTGTACTCAATAAAGATTATTTTAAAATTAAAGAAAACAGCAGCGTTTATGACGGCTCGAGAAGTCGCTAGAACTAAGGAACACAAGTAAACGGTTTTATACCGTATACTTTTGCATACAAATATTAGCAGGGCTACCATTTCCAACTGGAATTTCAAATTTCCCAAACCCCAAACATCTGTCAGTCACAGAGGGAGGCAAAAAGTCAGGAGCAAATACTACCAGCCTGGAAAACCCACAAAACCCCCATGTTATCAAATGTTTCTGATGTGCGCTGGACACTTCGTGTGACGTCGGACACTCGAGTGCTCAACTGGGACTCTGGGAAACCATAGAATCATTGGAAGAGACCCCCAGAGATCATCCAGTCCAACCCCCTGAGATGCAGGAACCCACATCAAACCCCTCCCTTGGACAGATGGCTGCCCAGCTCCTGCTTGAAAGCCTCCGAAGAAGGAGGAGATTCCACCACACTCCACGGAGGCGGCAGCAGATTCCACTCTCCAACTGTTCTTACCATCAGGGAATTCTTTCTAATGTTTAGGTGGAACCTTTTTTCCAGAAGTTTGAAGCCATTGCTCCACGTCCTACACTCTGGAGCAGCAGAAAACTGGCTCACTCCGTCCTCCATGGGACATACCTTCAAATATTTCATAGAGCCACAGAATAGGATTGGTTGGACTGGACGGCCTTTGGGGTCTCTTCCAGAGACCCCAAAGGCCATCCAGCCCAACCCCCTTCAGCCGTGTAGGAAAACACCACCAAAGCCCTGCCTTGGAGAGGAGGCCATCCAGCTTCTGCTCAAAAACCTCCAAATAAGGAGGAGACTCCACCACACTCCATGGAGGCGGCAGCAGATCCCACTGCCAGACAGCTCTGACCATCAGGAATTTCTTCCTGAGGTTCAGGTGGAATCTCCTTTCCTGCAGCTGGAATCCATTGCTCCGTGTCCTCGTCTCTGGAGCACCAGAAAAGAAGCTTGCTCCATCTTCAACATGACAACCCCTCAAATATTTAAACATGGCCCTCATGTCCCCTCTAAACCTTCTCTTCTGCAGACTAAACCTCCCCAGCTCCTTAAGCAGATCCTCATAGGGCTTCCAGACCCTCCACCATTTTGGTCGCCCTCCTCTGGACACCTTCCAGCTTGTCCATCTCCTTCTTGAAATGAGGTGCCCAGAACTGGATACAGGAATATTCCACATGAGGTCTGACCAATGCAGAATAGAGTGGTGCTATTACTTTCCTCGATCTGGACACCATACTCCTAGGGATGCAACCAAGAATCACATCGGCCTTTTTAGCCGCCACATCACACTGCCGCATCGTCCCAGATGACGTATCAAAGCATGGAGGTGTATGGCTGCTAACAACGGCCCTTTCAGCTCTGCAATTCTAAGGGCTGAGAAGGCTCACGATTTATTCACAAGAACGGGAAAACAGCGCAAGGCATCTGCATTCACGGCAAGAGGCAAACCGGCGGTCGTTAATGCGCATTTTGAACAGTTTGTTCTGAGGCTTAATGGGCTTTTGGAGTACAAATGTGGGAGCGTGTGCCTCTGAGGAAGCTAAAAATAAGACTAGTTGGTATGAGAACCGAGGCTCCGGAGTTCAACTTTCAGGCTCAACGTACAAAGAGGTTTTCGAGGGGGAAGTAGACCGAAGAGAAGGAAGCAGAAGGGAAGGAAGGAAGGAAGGAAACGAAGGAAGGAGAGTTTAGAAGGGAAAGAGAGGAGCGGAAGAAAGTCAGAAAACAACAAGGTAAGGCAACAATAGCAATTTTCAAAAAAATACCAATGTTATAACCTATTGGTTGACTGGCAGCAGACCATTCCACCCTCAAACTGCTCTCACCATCTGGAAGTCCGTGTCCTATACTCCGGAACAACCGGAAACTGGCTTGTTCCATCCTCCATGGGACATCCCTTCAAATGTTTCATGGAATCATAGAATCCTAGAGTTGGATGGGATCCCCCTAAGGTCATCCAGTCCAACCCCATTCTGCCACGCAAGGAGACACACTCAAAACCCTCCCTTGGACAAAAGGCCACCCGGCCTCTCTCCAAAGAAAGAAGAGACTCCACCGAACTCCATGGAGGCAGCAGCCGATTCCACTGCCAACTGGTCTTACAATCAGGAAGTTCCTCCTAAGGTTGAGGTGGAATCTCTTTTCCTGAAGCTTGAAACCATTGCGCCATGTCCTAGTCTCTGGAACAGCAGGAAACAGGCTTGCTCCATCCTCCGTAGGACATCCTTCACATATTTAAACATCGCTATTCTATCCCCACCTAACCTTCTCTTCTCCAGGGTAAATATCTCCAGATCCCTCATCTCCTTCTCAGAGGGCTTCATGGCTTCCAGACCCTCCACCATTTTGGTCGCCCTCCTCTGGACACACTCCAGCTTCTCCATATCCTTCTCGAACTGAGGTGCCCAGAACTGGACACAAGATTATTCCAAGTGGGGTCTGACCAAAGCAGAATAGAGTGGTACCATCACTTCCCTTGATTTCGACACGATAGTCCTGTTGATGCAGCCCAGAATTGCGTTGGCTTTTTTGGCTGCCGCATCACACTGCTGGCTCATGTTCTGCTTGTGGTCTACTAAGAATCTTAGATCCTTTTCATATGTAATGTGCCACATCACACTGTTGACTCATGTTCAGATAGACAGAAAGATAGATAGATAGATAGATAGATAGATAGATAGATAGATAGATAGATAGATAGATAGATAGATTTTGGTTCTATAGATTTTGGTTCTATCTAAGTATCCGGAATCCATGAGTTATTGTCGGATAATGTTGCCCTTTTCCAGCAGTGTAACTTCTGTAAACTGTGCCATTGTGATGCTACCTACGGCAATTTCATTCATAATTTTCACCATTTTTAAGATTCCAACCCCATGCTCACCGCCACTAAATCTGCCCAAATAAGCTTTATTCCTTCTCCTTGCACAATATTTATTCAGATACTTTATTATTATTGCCGCTCTTAGTTATTGTTGTTTCCTGTCCTCCCCTCCTAAATGCAGCCAAGTTGAATTTCGTTTCTTTTCCTTTCCTCCCCTCTGGCAACAGACAACTGCTTTGCAACCTCTCTAGAAATCCCACCCTCATTAAAAGCCCAAGAAGACACTCTAGGAAAGGAAGGCCTCATGCATCTTTCATTTTGTGTGTGTGTTTTTAATTAAAAGCCATAATGCATTTATTCCGCTGCTGTGAATAAAACACAAGGATCTCCTCCTCCCTGCCTCTACCCCTGCTTGTCTTTCCAAGTCCTCCTGGGAGAATCAGACGCATGGTGTGCTCCGTGGCTGCTTGGACGCGGTGGGACTCTGGCACTATGTGACGGCAGAACCTGATCCAGGTCGTCGCTTTTCATAGAATCCTAGAGTTGGGGGAGACCCCAAGAGGTCATCCAGTCCAGCCCCCTGCTATGCAGGAACACCCATCAAAGCATTCCCAATGGATGGCCATCCAGCCTCTGCTTAAAAGCCTCCAAAGAAGGAGGAGACTCCACCACACTCCATGGAGCCACCATATTCCAACGACGGACAGCCTGCTCCCTCCTCGACATGACACCCCTTCACAAATATCTAAACATGGCTATCATGTCCTCTCTTAATCTTCTCGTGTCCAGAGGAGGGCGAACGAAATGGTGGAGGGTCTGGAAGCCATGAAGCCCTACGAAGAGGGCTTCACTTAGGCCCTGCACTTAGGCAGAAAAAATGGAATGCACAAAGATAGGATGGGGGACATGTGGCTGGATATCAGTCCATGTGAAAGGGATCCAGGAGTCTTTGGTGGAACACAAGCTGAACATGAGCCAGCAGTGTGATGCAGCAGCCAAGAAAGCCAACGTGATTATTGCTTCAATAGGAGTATAATGTCTAGATCAAGGGAAGCAATGGTACCATGCTATTCTGCATTGGTCAGACTTCATCTGGAATAATACTGAGTCCAGTTCTGGGCACCTCAATTCAAGCAAGAGATGGAGAAGCTGGAAGGCGACCAAAATGGTGGAGGGTCTGGAAGCCATAAAACTCTCTGAGGAGTGGCAGAGGGAACTAGGGATGCTTAGTCTGCAGAAGAGAAGGTTAAGAGGGAACATGACAGCCATGTTTAAATATTTGAAGGGATGCCATGGAGAGGAAGGAGAGGGCTTGCTCCAGAGACTGGGACAAGGAGCAACGGATTCAAGCTGCAGGACAGGAGATTCCACCTGAACCTGAGGAAGAATTTCCTGATGGTCCGAGCTGTCCAGCAGTGGAATCTTCTGTTGCCTCCACGGAGAGTGGTGGAGTCTCCTCCTTCTTTGCAGGCTTTTAAGCAGAGGCTGGACGGCCGTCTGTTGGGAACGCTTTGATGTGTCTTCCTGCATAGCAGGGGGTTGGACTGGATGGCCCCTGGGGTCCCTCCCAACTCTAGGATTCTGTGATTCATGCTTGCTTCTCTCTCCCGAAGCAGGAAAGGAAAGAAACTAGTGGAAGCAAACCAAATCTCAGCTTGCAAACAGGTTCGGGGTTAATGCAATTGGGACCAACATGGCCACAAATCTTGGGCCGTGAGTCACTCACTTAGGTTTGTGTCCGAGACCAGCGAGAAGCAGTCAGAAAGCTGGAGGCAAAAAGCCACATGAGGCGGGGTTGCTTATGATATTTAAACGTAATTAAGCAAATTGCAAGACTAGGAGACCGCGGAGCTGAGAAACCATTTTAAAAGGAGAGGCCAGCATCTCCGTAAACACGAGCGTGCACAAAATTAAACTGAGCAACTTTGCAACGCCTGACTTTGCCCGTAACTGTGATATTGCAAGGCTCAGGCCCCTATTATGTACTGGCGGCGTGACTATTTTAATTTTAATGCACATAAAATTATTTGTTTTGCCTTGTTTTCAGGGAGCTCTTGGATACGCAGCGTTCCCCGTGCACTCTCTCTCTCTCTCTCTCTTATTTCATGCTTGACTTTCCACAAGTAAAGAGATTAGAGACATGGACTTAAATCCATTTGTGGGTCCCAACTGGTTTAGAATGAGAGAGTCATAGAATCGTCGAGTCTAGTAAATCCAACGTATATAGATCTCTAATGGGAGCATGAGATAGGGAATATTGTCATGTCCTGGATAGCTTGCGCTCCTAAGGCTTTCAACCCAGAATTTCAACAGAAAATAGAAAAACAAGCCCAAAGTTGCTGAAACTAAAGCATGCATGATACCTTTCCGTGCAAATTTAGGCATGCATAGCAGTGATTGGTGCAAATCGTAAATCTCACATCATCTCGCCCATTTAAACATTTTCCCAGAGCTCAGTTGTTTGCATATCGTTTATCGTTGGAGCAGGAGCAATTTCCCGTACGCTTATCTTTGAGCATTGCCAGTTCCCATAACACCTTTGGTTTTCCAGCCGTGGATCTGCCACCGGGCTCTGTCCTGGACCCTGTGCTATTCAACATCAGCCCATTGGGTTGTGGGTGCTGTTCGGTGGATTGGTAATTAGTTCACGGACCGAACCCAAAGGCTGCTCCTCACCCATGGCTGCTTTTCATCCTGGAGAGAGGTGACTAGTGGGGTGCCACCGGGCTCTGTCCTGGGCCCAGGGCTATCCCACATCTTCCTCAATGACCTGGATGAAGGAGGAGAGGGCATGCTGATCAAATCTGCACATGACCCCAAATTGGGAGAGGCGGCTAATACCCCAGAGGACGGGATCAGAATCCAAAATGACCTGGAGGTCCTGGACAGATTGGAGAGCTGGGCCAAAGCTCACAAAATGAATTTCAACAGAGAGAAATATAAGGTCTCACACTTGGGCGGAAAAAATTAAATGCACAAACATAGGATGGGGGACATGAGGCTGGATAACAGTCCGTACGAAAGGGATCTAGGAGTCTTGGTGGGCCACAAGCTGAACATGAGCCAGCAGTGTGATGTGGCAGCCAAGAAAGCCAACGCGATCCCTGGTTGCATCAGTAGGAGCGTGGTGTCCGCATCAAGGGAGGTAATGGTACCACTCTGTTCTGCTTTGGTCAGGCCTCATCTGGAATAATCCTCTGGGCACCATAATTTGAGAAGGATGATCAACAAGCTGGAGCGTGTCCAGAGGAGGGCAACCAAAATGGTGGAGGGTCTGGAAGCCATGAAGCCCTCAGAGAAGCAGCTTAGGGAGCTGGGTGAGTTTAGTCTGCAGAAGAGAAGGTTAAGAGGGGACGTGATAATGATCTGCCCTTTCCACCTTCCTTCCTTCCTTCCTTCCTTCCTTCCTTCCTTCCTTCCTTCCTTCCTTCCTTCCTCCTACCTACCTTCTTGGTTTCCTTCCTTCCTTCCTTCCTTCCTTCCTTCCTTCCTTCCTTCCTTCCTTCCTTCCTTCCTTCCTTCCTTCCTTCCTCCTACCTACCTTCTTGGTTTCCTTCCTTCCTTCCTTCCTTCCTTCCTTCCTTCCTTCCTTCCTTCCTTCCTTCCTTCCTTCCTCCTACCTACCTTCTTGGTTTCCTTCCTTCCTTCCTTCCTTCCTTCCTTCCTTCCTTCCTTCCTTCTATCCACCTGTGATGGTGGGACTGGTTATTTCCTGGGAATGCTTGTCAGGGAGAGAAGGTGCGCCGCTTCTCCCGACACTGAGAGAAGAATGAGACGCTGCAGAGCCAAACAGAGATCAAACCAACAGTGGTTTTTGAATAACTATCTTTATCTCTATCTAAATAAAAGGCCCGCGGCTGTCGGGGCCCGGCTGCAGCAGCTCCCCGAAGCCCGGGCATCTCTCTGGTTCTCCCTCGAACTCTCCAGGGATGGGTTTCATTCCGTCTTCTGTTCTCCGTCCCTTGGAGACTCGGCTGCAAATGGAGAGCCCCCTGGGAACGAGGAGAGCCAGCCCCCCGGGGGATCTGGGGCTCCCCAGTTTAACAACGAGGCACCTGTGGGAATACTAAGACTCTGTCTGGCAAAGGGAGGAGGAGGAGGAGGAGGAAGAGGGGAAGAGGGGAAGCCAGGAAGAAAAGGAGGGAGGGAGGGAGGGAAGGAAGGAAAGGGGAAGGGAAGGAAGGAGAGAAGAGGGAAGGAAGGAAGGAGTGAGGAGAGAAGGGAGGGAGGGGGAAGAGAGAAAGAAGAAAAGAAGGAAAGGAGGAGGAAGGAAGGGTGGGTGGGTGTGTGGAAAGAGGGAAGGGAGGAAGGAGGAAGGAGGGAGGGAGGGAGGGAGAGAACTGTGACGGAAGGAAGGAGAGAAGAGAAGAGAGAAGGAGGAAGGAAGGAGGGAGGGAGGGAGGGAGAAAGAAGAAAGGAAGGAAAGGAGGAGGAAGGAAGGGTGCACGGGTGGGTGTGTGGAAAGAGGGAAGGAAGGAGGGAGGGAGAGAACAGCAAAGGAGGGAGGGAGGAGAGAAAGAAGGAAGGAAGGAGAGAACACAGAAGGAAGGAAGGAAGGAAGGAAGGAAGGAAGGAAGGAAGGAAGGAAGGAAGGAAGGAAGGAAGGAGAGAACAGCGAAGGTAGGTAGGAAGGAAGGAGAGAAGAGAGAAAGGAGGGAAAGGAGGCGGATGGAAGGGTGTGTGAGTGGGTGGGTGGAAAGAGGGAAGGAGGGAGGGAGGGAGAGAACAGTGAAGGAAGGAAGGAGAGAAGAGGGAGGGAGGGAGGGACGGAGGGAGGGAAGGAGGAAGGAAGGAAGGACAGAAAGAGGGAAGGAAGGAAGGAGAGATAGAGGAAGGAGGAAAGGGAGGAAGGGAGGGAGGAAGGGAGGGAGCAGAAACGAGGGAAGGAGGAAGCAAAAGGAAATGAGGGAGGGTGGGGGCTCTCGCAAAAGAACTGGACACAGTATTATTCCAAATGAGGTTTAACCAAAGCAGAATAGAGTGGTACGATTGCCTCCCTCAATCTAGACACCATATTCCTATTGATGCAACCAAGAATCACATGGGCTTTCTTGGCTGCCACATCACACTGCTGGCTCATGTTCAGCTTGTGACCTACCAAGACTCCTAGATCCCTTTCACACGCACTGCTATCCAGCCGCACGTCCCCCGTCCTCTACTTGTGCCTTTCATGTTTGCTGCCCCAGGGCAGGACCCGACATTTCTCTCTGTCGAAATCCATTTTGTGAGCTTTGGCCCAGCTCTCCCGTCTCTCAAGGTCGTACTGAAATTTGACCCTGTCCTCTGGTGTGTTAGCAACCCCTCCCGGTTTGGTGTCATCTGCAATTTGGTATCCTCTTATTCTAGCATTTATCTATAGCATCTCTGAAGTTTGGCTTGAAACCTCTCCCCTTTCTTTCCGTGTTATTTCCAGCTGCACAAATTTCCCCTTGGAAAAAGTCTCGTCCAGGAACACACCAACCCCGTTCGCCGAGCTATACCTGCAATTCATTCCTGTGTTTTATTTTGCTTTTCCTTTAAAAGTTCTCTGCGGAATTGAGGCACCCGAGAGAGTAAAGCCGGGCATTAACGCTGAGAGCACTTTATGCTCAGGAAACAAACATCAGCATCGTTGCAACAGCGCGGAAGTACTTGGGGAATAAATAAACTCAGCGGAAATGGAGAGGATTTTAAGGTTGCTCAGCTCCGTTGGTCCAACCTGCTTTAATGCAGGCACTTAACAGAAAGCCGTGGCTGGGATTCAGAAGGTAAACTGGAAAAACTGGGCCGAAATTAATAGAACGAGACGAAATGCGAAATTCTACATTTGGGCCACAAAATGCACGTTTTTAAGAGTCGCAGGACGCTTGGCTGAGCAACGAAATAGGGGATCCTTGTGAATGCCAGAGCTGGAAGAGACCCTCAGGGGCCATCCAGTCCAACCCCATTCTACTCTGCAGGGAGAAAACACCAAAGCCACCCTTCTGACAGATGGCCATCCAGCCTCTGTTTAAAAACCTTCAAAGAAGGAGAAACCATCACGCTTCATTGAGGCAGCAGTATTTTCCACTGTCAAACAGTTTTTCCTATCAAGAGGTTCTTCCTAAGGGTTAGGTGGAATTCCTTTTCCTGGTGCTTGAAGCCATTGCTCCGTGTCCGAGTCTCTGGAGCAGCAGAAAACAGACTTGCTCCATGTTCAACCTGACATCCAAACATTTAAACATAGCTATCATGTCACCTTCTCTTCTCCAGGCTAAGCATCCCCAGCTCCCTCAGCTGCTCCTCAGAGGGCTTCGTGGCTTCCAGACCCTCCACCACTTTGGTCGCCCTCCTCTGGACATCTTCCAGCTTGTCCATCTCCTTCTTGAACTGTGGTGCCCAGAAGTGGACACAGGATTATTCTGACCAAAGCAGAATACAGTGGTACCATCATTTCACTCAATCTAGACATTATACTCCGATTAATAATGCAGCTCATAATCACATTGGCTTTTTTAGCTGCCGCATCACACTGCTGGCTCATGTTTAACTTACGGTCTACTAAGACTCCTTTTCACATGTACTCTGGTCAAGCCAGCTGACACTCATCCTATATCTGTGGGTCATAAGTTTTATTTTATTTTATTTAGAGTATTTATACCCTGCTCTTCAGCCACAAAGCCTACTGGAGCAGCTTACAAATTGTTAATCGGGCAGTTCCCTGCCCTTAGACTTACTAATTAGATAAGACGTAAGAGACAAGGAAAAGACGATGAAGTCCAGCAAGTTGAACATGAGCCAGGAGTGTAGTGCTGCAGCAAAGAAGGCAAATACTATTCCGATCTCTATTAATAGTTTCCAACATGAGGGGAGTCATAACTCCACTCGATTTTGTACTAGTGCAGGATGCATAGCTCCTGGCATATGTGTGCATTAATATATGTAATAGTATAGTTGCGTTAGATCAAATAGGGCATTGCTGGCTGCAGAACTATGATTTAAGTTACTTTTCTGTTACTAATCAATTTGAAATGTCATTGCTTTTTGTCCTTGGTCTCCACATGGCCTCTGCCTGTCATTAAGATTCCCTCAAACCATCTTAGAAGGAACATCTGGGACAAAAATGTAGCCCTCTGACTCTACCATTGCCAATTTCCTTGTGTGGTTTTTAACACCTTAGCCTGACGAAGAAGCCAGTGAAGCTCCGAAAGCTTGCATGATGCATTTTGTGCATTTGGGTTGGCCAATAAAAGTATCACTCTTTTGTGGACGTAAGGTGATAAGTTAATGGAACTGTAGTTTCCAAGAGAGAAAATTTGTCGTTCTGTCGTACCAACCTCCTTTTCCTTGGCCTGAAGATGAGATCTAGAAATGTTTTCTGTCTGTATCTCAAAGGGACCCCAAGCTATTTCTCCATTCCCAATGGAGGCAGCATAATAGCTATGTTTAAATGGGGATGTCATATGGAGGACGGAGCAAGTCTGTTTTCTGCTGCTTTGGAGACGAGGACGTGGAGCAATGGATTGAAACTTCAGGAAAAGAGATTCCGCCTAAAGTTCGGGAAAAACTTTCTGAATGTAAGAGCAGTTGGACAGTGGAATCTGCTGCTGCCTCCATGGTGGAGTCTTCTCCTCCTTTGGAGGTTTTTACACAGAGGCTGGATGGCTATCTATTGGGAGTGCTTTTTTTTAATGAAATTTTTAGTAATATTTTACACACATAAAACAGCTGAATATACACCACTATTATGGATATATCCAACCCCCCTCCACTTCCATATTTATATTTTTTATATTCCCCAGTTTATTTATATTTATATTCCCCGGTTGAACTATACCTTTCATTTTTACACAAAGCATTTTTCTGCTTTATCATCTCATAAATTTATATTTTTAACCCCTTTCCATTTCCTTTCAAAGTTCTGGATAGCTCTGTTTTTCAGAGAATTTGCAAATTTTTCAGGCTCCACCATATCCAGGACTTTTAATTTCCACTCTTCTAAATTGATTTCTATCTTGTCTTTCCAGGGTTGGGCATATGTCACCCTTGATCAAATATCTTCTGATGTCTTCTGATCTCCCTGTTCTGTTCTATTTAACAAATAGAATTCCGGTATCATTTCAAAATTAACTTTACAGATTTTTTTGAATTTCATTGTGTATTCCCTTCCCCAAATTCCTTTGCCTTCTGACAAGCCCATCACATAGGAAAGAAGGAACCCACCTTCTCCCCACATTTCCAGCACAGGAAATGTGAAATATTGGGATTGCTTTCATTGTGTTCTTTTGCATGGCAAAGCAGGGAAGGTCTAGATGGCCCTTGGGGGTCTCATCCAGCCCTAGGATTCTGCCCCAAACCCCCAACTGCCAGGTTTAGTAAACAAGTGGAGTAAAAAGAGCTCTGGAAAGGGAAGAGAGCTGCATCAGTGTGCTAATTACAGGGGTGATAAAGCAGCTCTCCGGGCTGTAATAACGATGCCGGGAACTCAGGTTGAGCACAGAGGGCGCCTGGTAAAGCAGCGGGATCTGCGTGAGCGTAAGCACTTTCTGGGAATAATAATTAGCCGAAAAACAACCTGCAGGGGGCACAGAATGAGAGAGGAGGAATCCTCAAGTTGGAAGAGACCTCTAGGGGCCATCCAGTCCAACCCCCTTCTGCCACGGGAAGACACCATCCAAGCCCTCTCTTGGACAGATGGCCACACAGCCTCTCTTTAGAAACCTCCAAAGGAGGAGGAGACCCCACCACACTCCACGGAGGGAGCAGCAGGTTCCTGCTCTTACTGTCAGGAAGCTCTTCCTAAGGTTGAAGTGGAATTGCTTTTCTTGAAGTTTGAGCCACTGCTCCGTGTCCTTGTCTCTGGGGCAGCAGAAAACAGGCTTGCTCCATCCTCCAGATAACATCCCTTCGTAGAATTATAGAGTTGGAAGAGACCGCAGGGTTCATCCAGCCCAATCTGCCACAATGCAGGGACACATATCAAAGCCCTCCTTTAACAGATGGCCATCCAGCCTCTGCTTAGAAACCTCCAAAGGAGGAGGAGACTCCACCACACTCCATGGAGGCGGCAGCAGATTCCACTGCTGGACAGCTCTGACCGCCAGGAAGTTCTTCCTGAGGTTCAAGTGGAATCTCCTTTCCTGAAGCTGGAATCCATTGCTCCTTGTCCTGGTCTCTGGAGCAGCAGAAGACAAACTTGCTCCACTCTCGACATGACATCCCTTCAAATATTTAAAGATGATTATCATGCCTCTTCTTAACCTCCTCTTCTGCAGACTAAACGTCCCCAGTTCCCTCACCTGCTTCTCAGAGGGCTTCGTGGCTTCCAGACCCTCCACCATTTTGGTCACCCTCCGTATTGTCCATATTGTTCCTGAATTGCAGTGCCCAGAACTGGACACAGGAATATTCCAGACGGGTCAATCTGACACATAAGAGACAAATAAAATAAAATCCCAATAGAGCCTCTCTTTTTCTCTGTTTGTGGAAAATTGTGTCCACCTACACGAGAAACACGCAGAGAGAATTCTGCTCCAACGTAGGTAGATGTGTCTACATATGTCAATCTTGCAATGGGGATAGGACAAAAGGAAATTCCTTCATTTGCGGATAGGACAACCCAGTGACAGCAGATGAATTGACTCTTTGGAGCAACAGCAGAACTGTGAGATGTTCCTCCTCGTGCTTAGGTGGGACCTCTTTTCCTGTAGTTTGAATCCGCTGCTCCACTGTGTCCTAGCCTCTGGAGCAGCAGAAAATAAGCTTGCTCCATCCTCCATATAACATCCCTTCTAACATCTAAACATGGCTAACGTGTCCCCTGTTAAGACCTTCTCTTCTCCAGGCTGAACCAACCCAGCTCCCTCAGCCACTTCTTAGAGGGCTTCATGGTTTCCAGACTCTCCACCATTCTGGTTGCTCTCCTCTGGACACCTTCCACCTTGTCCATCTCCTTCTTGAACTGAGGTGCCCAGAACTGGACACAGGATTATTCCAGGTGGGATCTGACCAAAGCAGAACCAAGTGGTACCATCACTTCTCTTGACCAAGATAATATGCTCCTATTGATGTAGCTTCAAAAAAGGAGGAGACTCCACCACAATCCATTGAGCCAGGACAGGTTCCTGCTCCTACTGTCAGGAAGTTCTTCTTAAGATTTAGGTGGAATCTCTTTTCCTGTAGTTTGAAGCCATTGCTCCATGTCCTAGTCTCCGGAGCAGCAGAAAATAGGCTTGCTCCATCCTCCGTATGACATCCCTTCAAATATTTAAACATGTCTCTCATGTCCCCTCTTAGCCTTCTCTTCTCCAGGCTAAACATCCCCAGCTCCCTCACCCACTCCTCAGAGGGCTTCGTGGCTTCCAGGCCCTCCACCAGTTTGGTTGTCTTCTTCCGGACCCCTTCCAGCTTATCCATCTCCTTCTTGAAATGAGGTGCCCAGAACTGGAGACGGGATTATTCCGGGTGGGGTCTGACCAAAGCAGAACAGAGTGGTATCATCACTTGTCTTGACTTGGACACCATAATCCTATTGATGCAGCCCAGAACTGCATTGGCTTTTTTAGCTGCTGCATCACACTGTTGGCTGTTCTAGAAAATCACACAGCTTTCCGTGCCAGGTGTGCAACTTTGATGGAAAAGGTATGCAGTTTCCCATCATTACAAGAAAGTGGAGAATCTCTGAGTGTCCCCAAGGTAGAGAATGAGCTGTTTCATGGCATTAGGAAAATCAGAATTTACCATCCCTGCTAGATGACCCCTGGAGTTCCCTTCCAGTCCTACAATTCTAGGATTCGTGCAAATCTGAGCTCTTGGTCTTCTGGAAGCTGTTGGCTGCTTTTTTTGCTAACAAGCAGAGAATATTAGAAATGCAAGCTGAAATAAGAGAGGGGGAAGTCCAGGAGATATAGCCCTGGATAGAGACTTGAAAGCAAGGCTTTGCTAATGAGTCAAGGGCTCTTAGCCGCGCGAAGAGAGCAAATCCGAGGGGATTTTGGATGCAAATGAGCCTTGTCACCGGCCCGGTGCCAAGAAACGAGGCACAATTAGAAACACCGAGGAGCAAAATCCCTTTATCTTGTTTTCAGCTCTTCCACAGAGTTCAGAACTCAGAGAAAAAGGTGGGCTGAAGCTCAACGGTAGAGATTCGGCAGAGATCCAAAGCTGCCGGTCAGAGTTGGTGAGTTTGACCCAGTCTAAGCATTGCTATCCCAGTCTTCACCTTTTCTTCGGAAGGTCCTGGGTTCAGTTCCTCCCCGAGGCATCCTTAGGTAAAGGTTAGGATGAAAATCCATGTTGAAACTCTAGAGAGATCCTGCTGCTGCCTGCCAGAGCTGGAAATATTGGGCTAGATGGACCCCAAGTTATATGGGTGGCTTTGGATGCTCCTCTGCAGAAGACCTCCAGTTCAGTCCCCTGGTGGGAGAAGGATCTTGGGGGAAAGCTGCTGCCTGTCAGTGTTGGCCATATGAGGCTTAGCTGGACCACCAAGGGGTCTCTGACACAGTAGGATGGCAGCTTCTGGAACTTCTGCACAGAAGGTCCAAGGTCAATCCTTGGAGGTGTCTCCAAGGCTAGGTGAAGAATCCTCCCATGAAGAGCACCTGCCAGTCAGAGTTGGTCATACCGGGCCTTGATGGACACCCAAGTGTCTGACTCATGCGGCTTTCTATCTTTCGGTAGGGCTGGACTCTTGACCTCCAACTGAGGTGGAAAGTCAAGGATACTGCCTGTCAGAGTTGGTCATATTAGGCTTAGCTGGACCACCAAGGGGTCTCTGACACAGCAGGACGGCAGCTTCTGGAACTTCTGCACAGAAGGTCCAAGGTCAATCCCTGGAGGTGTCTCCAAGGCTAGGTGAAGAATCCTCCCCTGAAGAGCACCTGCCAGTCAGAGTTGGTCATACTGGGCCTTGATGGAACCTCAAGTGTCTGACTCATGGGCCTTTCCATCTTTTGGTAGGGCTGAGGGAAGCTGGACCACCAAGGAGTCTCTGACACAGCAGGAAGGCAGCTTCTGAAATTTCTGCACAGAAGGTCTTGGGTTTATTTCCCAGAGCAATGCCTGAAACCCTGTGGACACATGGCAGCTGCCAATCAGGGTTGGTGACACTGCCCAAAATGGACCAAAGTTTGATTCGGTATTAGGATTCCTATCTTCTCATGAGGAAGGTCCCAGGTTCAGTCCCCATATTGGCATTCCCAGATGGGGCAGGAAATGAAATCCTGGGCATAGAGATGTGGCTGCCAGTCAGAGTTGGCAATATGGGTTTAAGTGAACTCCTAATATCAATGGTGTCTCCAGTAAAGGTGAGGAGGAAAGTCCTGCTTGAAGCCACGGTGGAGATACTTGGCTGCTGCCAGTCAGTGATGGCAATACCAGAGAACATGGACTCAAACTCTGGCTCAGTGTGATGGGAACTTCCTGCTTGAATCTTGGTGGGAAGCCATGGCAGCTGCCTGTCAGAGTTGGCCATATGAGGCTTAGCTGGACCTCCAAGGGGTCACTGATTCAGTAGGAGGATAGCTTCCAAAAATTTCTCCACTGAAGGTCCCAGGTCCATTTCCCAGAAGTGTCTCCAGGCTAGTTGAAGAATCCTGCCCAAAACTTGATAGAAAACTGCAGCTGCCAGTCAGAGTTGGTCATGTTAGGTGGACCCCCAACTGTCTGACTCAAAGGACAGTGGCTTTCTATCTTTCGGTAGAGCTGAAGGGAAGACTCCTGTCCCCAATCCAAGGTGGAGAGCCAGGGATGCTGCCAGTCAGAGTTGGTAATACTGGGTTAGATGGAATCTCAAGGATGTCACTCAATATTCCCACGTTCCTGTGAGAATCCGCAGAGGCATCTCCAAGTAAGGGAGAGGTTCCAGCTCAAAAGTGTGATGGAGAGCCATGGCTGCTGCCGGTCAGAGTTGGAAACACTGGCCTGGATGGAGCAAGGGGAGGACAGTTTCTCCTGTTCCTATGGAGATGGTCCCAGGCTGAGTATCATCGTCATCCTGTCTGGTGGAGAGAGCCATTGCAGCTGCAAGATTAGATTAGGTACTACTGGTCTGGATTGATATAAAAGCAGCTCCTGGTATGTTTATGTAAATTCACAAACCTCCCAAGAGATTGCAGGAGGAAAAGGGACCAGGTGAAGAGGATCTAAGAGGCTTAGTGGACCACAAGCTGAACATGGGCCAGCAGTGTGATGCAGCAGCTAAAAATGCCAATGTGATTCCGGGCTCCATCAAGAGGAATCAAGTGAAGTGATGGTACCTCTCTATTCTGTTTTGGTTGCACTCCAGCTGGATTAACCCTACGTCCAGTTCTGGGCACCCCACAGTTCAGGAAGGATATCAACAAGCTATAACAAGGTCACCAAAACTGTAGAAGGTCTGGAGACCATGAAGCCCTTTGAGAAATAGTCTATGGAGCTGGGGTTCTTTGGCCTGGAGAATAGAAGGTTAAGAGGTGATATGATAGCTACGTTTCAATATTTCAAAGAGGATGGAACAAGCCTGCTTTCTGCTGCTCCGGGGACTAGGACATGGAGCAATGTCTTCAAACTTCCAGCTGATCCTCAAAAAGAACCTCCTAATGGTCAGAGCTGTCCAGCAGTGGAATATGGAGTGGGGTGGGATCTCCTCCTTCTTTGGAGGTTTTTAAGTGGAGGCTGGGTGGCCATCCGTCCAAGGGAGGGCTGGGATGGTGTCTCTCGGCACGGCAGAAGGGGGTTGGACTGGATGGTCCCTTGGTGTCTCTTCCAACTCTGTGATTCTAGTATTCTAGATGTGTGTGTGTGTGTCTGAGAGAGAGCGAGAGAGCTGTATGGAATCTGTGATAACGTATTAAAAAATAATTGCCTTACTTACAAACTAAAGGAAATCTTTGCAAAACAGAGGAGAGAGAGAGAGAGAGAGAGAGAGGAGAGAGAAGCATCTTTTGGTGCAAAAGCTCAGCTCCCGCGTTGCATTTTCTGCACCCTCCCCATCTGTGCACCCAGAAGAGATAGGCCAGAAATTAAGGGGCGTTGTGTGTCCCCCTTGCAGAATTGGGTGTGAGATCTGTACCATTGACCCTCCTGTCTGTGCATAGACCACAAGCTGAATATGAGCCAGCAGTGTGACGCGGCAGCCAAGAAAGCCAATGCAATTCTCGGCTGCATCAATAGGAGTATGGTGCCTAGATCGAGGGAGGTACTGGTACCACTCTACTCTGCTTTGGTTAGACCTCCTCTTGAATACTGTGTCCAGTTCTGGGCACCCCAATTCAAGAAGGACCTGGTCAAGCTGGAGCAAGTCCAGGGGAGGGCGACCAAAAAGAAGACGGGTCTGGAAGCCATGCCCTATGAGGATAGACTTAGAGAGCTGGGGATGTTTAGTCTGCAGAAGAGGAGGTGAAGAGGGGACATGATAGCCATGTTTAAATATTTGAAGGGATGTCTTCTTGAAGACGGAGCAAGCTTGTTTGCTGCTGCTCCAGAAACTAGGACAAGGAGCAATGGAATCAAGCTGCAGGAAAGGAGATTCCACCTGAACCTCCTGATGGTCAGAGCTCTCCAGCAGTGGAATCTGCTTCCTTGGAGTGTGGTTGAGTCTCCTCCTTCTTTGGAGGTTTTTAAGCAGAGTCTGGATGGCCACCTGTTGGGAATGCTTTGATGGGTATTCCTGCATAGCAGGGGGCTGGACTGGATGGCCCCTGGGGTCTCTTCCAACTCTACATTTCTATGATTCTATGATTCATTCTGCATCCATGGATTCAACTTGAAAATATTGCGTGGGGGGGGGGGATTCCAAAAAGCAAACCTCTTGAGTTGTTCACCATTTTTTATAACTCTATTTTACTTCGGGAAGAGTTTCCACCTAATCCTTTGGAAGAACTTCCTGAAGCTGAGAGCACTTTGAATTGGCTGCTGCCTCTGTGGAGTGCAGTGGAGTCTCCTTTTTTGAAAGGACGCCATATGGAGGATGGAGCAAGCCTGTTTGGTGCTGCTCCCGAGACTAGGACACTGTGGAGCAATGGCTTTAAACTTCAGGAAGCGTGATGCAGCAGCTAAAAAAGCCAATGCAATTCTAGGCTGCATCAATAGGTGTCAAGGGAAGGAATGGTACCACTCTATTCTGCTTTGGTTAGACCTCACCTGGAATAATCCTGTCTCCATTTCTAGTCAAAAGGAAATGGAGAAGCTGAGGGGGACAAAAATGGTCTGGAAACCATGAAGCCCTCTGAGGAACAGCTTAGGGAGCTGGGGATTTTTAGTCTGCAGAAGAAAAGGTTAAGGGAACATGATAGCCATGTTTGAATACTTGAAGGGATGTCATGTTGAAGATGGAGCAAGCTTGTTTTCTGCTGCTCCAGAGACGAGGACATGGAGCAATGGATTCAAACTACAGGAAAAGAGATTCCACCTGAACTTCCTGAGGGTCAGGGCTGTCCAAGAGTGGAATTTGCTGCTGCCTCCATGGAGTGTGGTGGAGTCTCCTCCTTCTTGGGAGGTTTTTAAGCAGAGGCTGGATGGCCATCTGTCCAAGGGAGGGCTTTGATGAGGTCTCCCTGCATGGCAGAAAGGGGGTTGGACTGGATGGCCCCTGGGGGTTTCTTCTAACTCTACGATTCTATATACTGATGACACCAAGGCTGACTCAAGTTTGTGAAACTTCAGCTAGGTTCTTGAATAAGAAGGATCTCTTACTCCAGAAGCCCACCCGACCGCATCACAAAGGGAAATCAAGTCTGAAGGCAAAACAACTCCAGTTGCTGTTGTGAGTTGGACAGGATGGCTCTTACTGGGGGAAATGGCAGCCAGGAGGGAAAGAGGAAAAGTGAATTAACGGTGGGACGGTGGCACGTCCGCAACCCTGAGGTCCGAAGGTCCTGTTTGGAGCAGGATTTCTTTACAATCTCCCGGAGAAGCGGACTTGGCAGCAAAACGGCAAGAACGGGGGGCAAGAGAGCACCGCCTCTCCCACCTGTGGGGTTTGTTTTATCCCTAATGGTGCCCGAGCAGAAAGCGTCACGCCCTGCGATGCTGCTGCACTGCCCCCCCACCCTTGGCCGGCTGGTGGTCTCTTGGAGAAAAGCCCCTTTGAGTTGGCGGGTTGGAGAGACGGGTGGAGGCAGCGCTCTGGATTTTAGCCGCCAGACTCTTTCTCTCTCCTTGGCACGGCTTCCCTGTGCGAGAGGTGAGCATCCTTTTAACCGCCCGTCCGCATCCGTGATGGGGTTGCCGTGGCAACGGCGGCCTCGGAGTGGTCCTCCACGGCTCCGGAGACGGAGAAACAGACAGGCCGGCTGCTCTCAAAGTGCACCTTGACCGAAAGGAGGAATTCTTTCCTCCGTTTGTTGCCGCTCTCCCCAAGACCCTCCTGGAAACCTCCTTTATTAAGATTTTAAGGGGAGGGAAGGCAGGTATGAGCTCAAAAGAGAACCAGCGCGGTGGTGTTGTTTGAGTCTTGGGTTACAATCCTGGAGACCAGAGTTCGAATCCCTGCTAAGTCCTGGAAACCCACACACTCTCAGCCCCAGAAAAACCCCTGAGAGGTTCGCCTTGGGGTCATCATAAGTCAGAAACGACTTGAAGACCTGCAGCAAGAACAACAAACGGAAAAGAGCTCTAGGCTGACTCAATGGCTCAGGAATTTCCTTCCAAGAGAGGCTAGACTGAAACCAATCTTAATCCAGTTTCACGGAACAAGTGAAGATGAAATGCACAAATACAGAGTGGGTGATGCCTGGCTTGGCCACAGTCCAGGTGAAAGGCATCCAGGAGTCTTAGCAGACCACAAGCTGAACATGAGCCAGAAGTGTGATGCGGCAGCTAAAAAAGCAAATGCAATTCTGGGGCTGTATGGTTTCCAGATCAAGGGAGGTAACGGCACCCTCTATTCTGACTTGCTTAGACCTCACTTGGAATCCTGTGTCCAGTTCTGGGCACCTCAATTCAAGAAGGAGATGGACAAGCTGGAACGTGTCCAGAGGAGGGCGGCCAAAATGGTGGAGAGTCTGGAAGCCACGAAGTCCTCTGAGGAGTGGCTGAGGGACCTGGGTAGGTTGAGCCCGAAGCAGAGAAGGTTCAGAGGGGACATGATAGCCATGTTTGAATATCTGAATATGTTGAAGCTTGTTCTCTTCCTAAGGTTTCGACACAGATACTTAAGCCACTCCTCATCCAGCTTCATGGTTTCCAGGCGTTCCACCAAATTTTCCTTCTACCTCCAAATTTCCAGCACTCCAATAAGTCAAAAGTCGTTGCTGAGCATTCAAAAGTAGAATGACAGAATCGTAGAGCTGGCAGAGAGCCCAAGGGATTTCCGGTCCAACCTCATTCTACCACGCCCTCAAAGCATTCCCTTTGACAGACGGCCATTTAAAAGCCTCCATCGTACTCCGTTGAGGCAGCAGTGGATTCCACTCCCAAAACAGTTCTTACCCTTAGGAAATTCTTCCTAAGGTTTGGGTGGAATCTCCTTTCTTGAAGCTTGAATCCATTGCTCCTTGTCCGAGTCTCCGGAGCAGCAGAAAATAAGCTTGCGCCATCCTCCATAGGACATCCCTTCAGATATTTAAACATGGCTGTCACATCCCCTTTTAACCTTCTCTTCTCCAGGCTGAACATACCCAGATTCCTCAGCCGGTCCTCATAGAGCTTCATGATTTCCAGGCCTTCTACCACTGTGGTTGCCCACCTTCCGCTTGTCCATCTCCTTCTTGAATTATGGTGCCCAGCAATGGGCACCTGGAATCTGACCAAAGCAGAATAGTGTGAGACCTCGAGACCTATTGATGCAGCCCAGAATCGCATTGGCTTTTTTAGCTGCTGCATCACACTTCTTGGCTCATAAGGCTTTGTGTTTTTCTACAGACTACACCCTTCTACAGACCCTTTCTAGCTTGTCTGTGTCCTTCTTCAACTATAGCTCTCAGAAGTGGACACAGGACTTCAGGAAAGGCTGTGAGAATGATTGCTCTCCTCCAGGGAAAACCCATGCACCCAACGCATTCAGTGGTGGATTTCACCCACGCTCCTATTTTTCTCTCTCCACCCACAAGCATTTCAGCCACCTCTGCGAATTCTCCTTGCTACGGTTGGCTGAACTCTCCTGAAATCCTTTCCTACATCCACACACCTCGGAAGGCAATGACCTGCAAGCAAATTAATTGCAAAGGCAATTCTGTGCAGCTACAAATGAGCTGAGATTTGCAGCTCTCAAGGAAATGTACGCGTATTTTATTTTATTTCTGAAAGACGGCTCGATTTAACAGGGGTTTTGTCAATGCTCGTCATGGTGTGAAGCTCTTCCCTTAAACTATTGTGGCAAAACTACGCAAGGCTGGTGAGCTTTAGTTCTTTTGTACATTCATTTCTCTTTCTTTTAAGTTTCTAGCCTGCAAATGCAAATGGACTTCAGACTCTCCCAAGCCTGCCTGATGCTCTCTCTTGTTTTGGAGTCAGGCCTTACCTTTGCTTTTCTGACTGTGTGATGCATCAGAAAATGTCCCAGGGATTAAGGTCAACACTCAAGGTTCACAGCCTCAATATCTAAAGGGATTTGTAAACGGCTGATGGGCAGAACCCAAAGCGTGTTCCTCACTAACAATTCCTCTTCATCCTGGAGAGAAGTGACTTTTGGGGTGCCAGTGCCATTTAAGACCTTTATCAATGACTTGGATGAGGGAATAGAGGCCGTGCTGATCAGATTTGCAGATGACATCAAATTAGGAGGGGTAGCTAATATCCCAGAGATCAGGATGCAAAATGACTTTGACAGTTTAGAGAGCTGGGCCAAAGCGTACAAAATGGATTTGAAGAAATCAAGGTCTTGCACTTGGGCAGAAAAAAATGGAATGCAAAAACGGGATGGGGGACACTGGCTGGACAACGGGGTTTTAATCTTGGTGGACCACAAGCTGAACATAGCCAGGGGTGATGCGGGCAGCCAATAAAGCCAACGCGATTCTTGGCTGCATCAATAGGAATATGGTGTAGATGAGGGAGGTAATGGTCCCGTTCTTTTCTGCTTTTTTAAACCCTTTACTGGAATACTGTGTCCAGTTCTGGGCACCTATTTAAGAAGGATTTGGACAAGCTGGAAAATCCAAGGAGGGCAAAAAGGCCCGGAAACCATGAAGCCCTCTGAGGTGCAGCTTAAATGGGGATTTTCCCCTGGAGAAGGAAAGGGTTTAAAACAAGAGGACATCACCCATGGGAAATCGGGAAGGGGACTTGGAAGTGCACCAAGCTTTTTTTCTACTGCTTCAGAGATTTTCCCCCCCTTAAAAAATCATCCTTGTTGGTTCAATCATCCCCCTTTTCAGCCCAAGGGGAAAAACATTCGTAGCGTAAGCTTTCGTAAAACCAGCCCAAAGATCGGATGCGTGGAGTGAAAAAACTGTGGGCAGATTTTTCAATGGGCAAGGTGTGTGCGGACACTTTGGGGCTCCACATTTAAGGACATGCCCAGAAAATTGGAACCGGGAGGGTCAAAAATTAACCCATAAAGCCCCGGGAGGAGTCCCTTTAGGGAACTGGGCATGTGTAGCTGCAGGAGGAAAAAGGAAAGAAAACAGAGAGAGAGGGATAAGAGAGACCATAAGGTACCTTTTATCTAGAGGGGCGTTATGAGGGGATGAAGCCAGTTTCTTTTCCTGGTGTTCCCAAAAATAAGAAAACGAACTAATGGATTCAAATTAAAGAGAAAATAGATTCCATTGAAACATTAGGAAGGCTTCCTTCCCTCTCTTTCTTTTCTGTTCCTTCCTTCCTTCTACCTTCCTTCATCCCTCCCTCCCTCCCTTCCTCCCTCCCTCCCTCCCTTGCTTCCTTCCTTCTCATTTCTTCCTTCTTCCTTTCTTTTTATCCTTCCTTTCTTCCTTCTCTTTTTCTTTCTCTTTTTCTTCTCTTCTCTTCTCTTCTCTTCTCCTCCCCTTTTCTTTCCCTTTCCCCCTCCTCCTTCCTTCCTTCCTTCCTTCCTTCCTTCCTTCCTTCCTTCCTTCCTATCTCCTTCCCTCTTCCTTCCTTCTCCCTTCTCTTCTCCTTCCTTCCTTCCTTCCCCCCTCCCCCCTCCCTTTTTCCCTCCTTCTTTCTTTCCTTCCTTCATTCCTTCCTTCCTTCCTTCCCTCCCTCCCTCCCTCCTCTCTTTCCCCTTCCCCTCCCCCTTCCCCTTCCTTCCTTCCTTCCTTCCTTCCTTCCTTCCTTCCTTCCTTCCTTCCTTCCTTCCTTCTTTCCTTCCTTCCTTCCTTCTTTCCTTCCTTTTTTTTTTTCCTTCCTTCCTTCCTTCCTTCCTTCCTTCCTTCCTTCCTTCCTTCCTTCCTTCCTTCCTTCCTTCCTTCTTTCCTTCCTTCTTTCCTTCCTTCCTTCCTTCTTTCCTTCTTTCCTTCCTTCCCTTTTCCCTTTCCCTTTCCCTTTCCCTTTCCCTTTCCCTTTCCCTTTCCCTTTCCCTTTTTTCCTTCCCCCTCCTCCTTCCTTCCTTCCTTCTTTCCTTCCCTTCCTTCCTTCCTTCCTTCCTTCCTTCCTTCCTTCCTTCCTTCTTCCTTCCCTTTCCTTCTTTTCCCTTTTTCCTTCCTTCCTTCCTTCCTTCCTTCCTTCCTTCCTTCCTTCTTTCCTTCCTTCCTTCCTTCCTTCCTTCCTTCCTTCCTTCTTTTCCCTTTCCCTTTCCCTTTCCCTTTTTTCCTTCCTTCCTTCCTTTCCCTTTCCTTTTTTCCCTTTCCCTTTTTTCCTTCCTTTCCCTTTCCCTTTCCCTTTCCCTTTCCCTTTCCCTTTTTTCCTTCCTTTCCCTTTCCCTTTCCCTTCCCTTTTCCCTTTCCCTTCCCTTTTCCCTTTCCCTTTCCCTTTTCCCCCCTTCCTTCCTTCCTTCCTTCCTTCTTTTCCCTTTCCCTTTCCCTTTCCTTTTTTCCTTCCTTCCTTCCTTTCCCTTTCCCTTTCCCTTTTTTCCTTCCTTTCCCCCTTCCTTCCTTCCTTCCTTCCTTCTTTCCTTCCTTCCTTCCTTCCTTTTTCCTTCCTTCCTTTCCCTTTCCCTTTCCTTTCCCTTTCCCTTTCCCTTTCCCCTTTTTTTTCCTTCCTTCCTTTCCCTTTCCCTTTCCTTTCCCTTTCCCTTTCCCTTCCCTTTTTCCTTTTTCCTTTTTTCCTTCCTTTCCTTTTTCCTTCCCTTTCCTTTCCCTTTCCCTTTCCCTTTCCCTTTCCCTTTCCTTTCCCTTTTTCCTTCCCTTTCCCTTTCCCTTTCCCTTTCCCTTTCCTTTCCCTTTCCCTTTCCCTTTCCCTTTCCCTTTTTTCCTTCCTTCCTTCCCCTTCCTTCCTTCCTTCCTTTCCCTTCCCTTCCCTTTCCCTTTCCCTTTCCCTTTCCCTTTCCCTTTCCCTTTCCCTTTCCCTTTCCCTTTTTTCCTTCCTTCCTTCCTTCCTTCCTTCTTTTCCCTTTCCCTTTTCCCCTTTTTCCCTTTCCCTTTCCCTTTCCCTTTCCCTTTCCCTTTCCCTTTCCCTTTCCCTTTCCCTTCTTTCCTTCCTTCCTTCCTTCCTTCCTTCCTTCCTTCCTTCCTTCCTTCTTTCCTTCCTTCCTTCCTTCCTTCCTTCCTTCCTTCCTTCTTTCCTTCCTTCCTTTTTTCCCTTTCCCTTTCCCTTTCCCTTTCCCTTTCCCTTTCCCTTTCCCTTTCCCTTTCCCTTTCCCTTTTTCCTTCCTTCCTTCCTTCCTTCCTTCCTTCCTTCCTTCCTTTTTTCCCTTTCCCTTTCCCTTTCCCTTTCCTTCCTTCCTTCCTCTTTTTCTCTTCCAGCCCCCCCCCCCTCCCCCTTTTTCCTGGTTAACCCAGGTGGGCTTTTTTTTGGCCTTGTCCCCCCAAGGCTGCTTTTTGATGCTCTAGACGGGAATTTTTCCGGGGGGGCCCCGGGCCTTTCCGCCCGCCGCCACTTTCGTTCCTGACCTCCATCTCCGTCCGGCTTTCCTCGGGCCCAAGGTTTGCCTCTCCCGACCCCGGCGACGAGGGCATTGCTGAGGGGGGGGCCCGCAGCCCCCGCCGTCCCCCAAAAAATTTCCGGATTTTTTCGGCCATTACGATAAAAATGGTTTTCCACGGAGCTCTGCCCTTGTTTTCCGGGACATTTCGGCGTGGTTGGTTTTTCCGGGCCGGTTTTGGGAAGGGCTGCCAGGTGGCGGTTTTTCAAAGCAGGTTGGAAAAAACCCCCACGGAAACGGCCAAGGCTAAAGGGCCCCGGGGCCGGGGGCATGAACTCCACCAAAGGCCCCCCCGGGGGCTGCCATTTCAGTTCTGGGAGAAGTGGGGGATGGAAAAAGGTGCCCCTCCCACTTTCAAAGGTAAAAACTCCCAAATGCATGCAGCAAATAAGTGGAAAGGGGTTTCCGGGCGGCATAAGCTATATAAATGTAAAAGTTTTGGGTAAATTGGAAGAGACCACCATGGCCACCTGGGGCCCAAACCCCCCCTTCTGCCGTGAAAGGGGGCCCATCCCCTGCAAATGGCCATCCGGCCTCTTTTTAAAAACCCCCCCAAAAGGGAAGGGGCCCCCCCCCACCTTTCCAGGCAGTTATTCCACTGTCAAATTGCTCTTGCCCCCCGGAAGTTCTTGTAATGTTTCATAAATTCTTTCCGGGAAGTTTGAATCCATTGCTCCATGTCCAAAGTTTTGGAGCAGCGGAAAACAAGCTTGCCCCCATTTTAGAATCATAGAAACATAGAATTGGAAGAGCCCCCAGGGCCATAGTTCCAACCCCTTTCTGCCGTCCAAAAACCACATCCAGGCCCCCCCTTTTAACACGGCCATCCAGCCTTTTCCTTAAAAACCTCCAAAGAAGGAGGAGACTCCACTCACTCCATTCAGGCAGCAGAATATTCCACTGTCAAAACTCTTTCTACCCAGGAAGCTCTTCCTGAGGTTAAATGAAATTCTTCTCCTTTCTTTAATCCATTCCCTTTCCTCCGGTTTTGGAGCGGCCCGAAAACAAGCCAGCTCCCTCCTCAACATGACTTCCCTTCAAATATTTAAACATGGCTTATCTTCCCCTCTCCACCTTCTCTTTCCCCAACTAAACATCCCCCGCTCCCTCAGCCGCTCCTCAGAGGGCTTCATGGTTTCCAACCCCCCACCATTTTGGTTGCCCTCCTCTGGACATCTCCAGCTTTTCCATTTTTCCTGAACCAGGGGGGCCCCCGAAATGGACACAGGATTCCTCCAGATTTGGGGTCTCACCAAAAGCGGGAAAAGAGTGGCACCATCACTTCTTGTGCTAGACACTGTACTCCTATTGATGTTAGCCCCCGAAAACACATTGGCCTTTTTAGCTGGGCATTACATTGTTGGCTCATGTTCAGCTTGTAAACTATTTAAAATTTCCCAAATCCCTTTGATAAGTACTGTGGTCAAGCCAGGTTTCACCCATCTTTTACCTGTGCATTTCTTTTTTTCCCGCCCCCGGTGTAGTGCTCCTCAATGTGACATTCCCTCCAATTATTTAGACATGGCTATATGTCCCCCCTTAACCTTCTCTTCTCAGGTTAAACCAACCCAGCTCCCCAAGCTGTTCTTCAGAGGCCTTCATGGTTTCCAGATCTTCTACCATTTTGGTGGCCTTCCTCTGAACATCTTTTTGCTTGACCATCTCCTTCCTGAACTATGGTGCCCAGAACTGGACCAGGATTCCTCCAGGGTGGGGGTTTACCAAGGGAAAAATTTGGGTAGTACAATTTCCGCTCTTGATCAAAACACCATGCTCCTATTGCTGCAACCAAGAATTTGTTATTTATTTTAAGCCATTCTTCCTTTCCCTTGGGGAAAAACAGAAAAAAGCTTGTCCATCTTCAACATGATATCCCTTCAAATATTTAAACCTGGCTCTCATGTCCCCCCTTCCTTCTCTTTTTGCAACTAAACGTCCCCAAAAACCCCAAACTGCTCCTTTAGAAAACCCAAACTCCACCCTGACAATAGTAATGTTTTTTTAGCAAAGCAAGCAACACTGATGCTTTTCCACATGGTAAAAATAAAGCGTACACGGCATTCAAAGGCTTTATACCTTCACTACAAGTTCAGGCATGCAGAGACGTAAATTGGGGAAAAACATTTGCAAATTTTTTCAATCCCACATCTTTAACGTTTCCCCCGGCTTGTAGCTGTTAATTCCCTTCCCTTTTATCCCTTTAGGCTGGGAAAGTGGTCCCTGCCCCCTTTTCTCCGGAAAAAGCCATTCTCACAACACCTTTTAGGCAGTAGCATATTTCCCCCAAATTTCCCCCTGTTTTCAGGAGGGGCGAAGGGAATGCTGTGGACGTAGAAAACTCAAATTTCAGGAAGGCCTTTGACAAAGTTCCCCATGACGTTCTTGCGAGGAAGCTGGTAAAATGCGGGCTGGACGGGGCGACTGTTAGCTGGATTTGTAATGGGTTGACCGACCGAACCCAAAGGGTGACCACGAAGGGCTGCTTCTCCTCCTGGAGAGGAGTGACTTTTTGGGGTGCCACAGGGTTCTGTCCTGGGCCCAGGGCTGTTCCATATCTTCATCAAAGATTTGGATGAAGGAGTAGAGGGTATGCTCATCAAATTTGCAGATGACACCCAATCGGGAGGGGTTGCTCATACGCCAGAGGACAGGATCAAAATTCAAAACGACCTGGATAGATTGGAGAGCTGGGCCGAGGCTAACAAAATGAAATCCAACATAGATAAGTGTAAGGTCCTGCACTTAGGTAGAAAAAATGGAATACAGAAATACAGGATGGGGGACACGTGGCTGGATAGCATTACGTGTGAAAGGGATCTAGGAGTCTTCGTAGACCACAAGCTGAACATGAGCCAGCAGTGTGATGCGGCAGCCAAGAAAGCCAATGCAATTCTCGGCTGCATCAACAGGAGTCTGGTGTCTAGATCGAGGGAGGTACTGGTACCACTCTACTCTGCTTTGGTTAGACCTCATCTTGAATACTGTGTCCAGTTCTGGGCACCCCAATTCAAGAAGGACCTGGTCAAGCTGGAGCAAGTCCAGGGGAGGGCGACCCAAATGGTGAGGGGCCTGGAAACCATGAAGCCCTACGAGGACAGACTTAGAGAGCTGGGTATGTTTAGTCTGCAGAGGAGAAGGTTAAGAGGGGACATGAGAGCCATGCTTAAGTATCTGAAGGGATGCCGTGTAGAGGAAGGAGAGGGCTTGTTTTCTGCTGCTCCGGAGACCAGGACAAGGAGCAACGGATTCAAGCTGCAGGAAAGGAGATTCCACCTGAACCTCAGGAAGAACTTCCTGACGGTCAGGGCTGTCCGGCAGTGGAATCTGCTGCCTCAGAGTGTGGTGGGGTCTCCTTCCTTGGAGGTTTTTAAGCAGAGGTTGGATGGCCATCTGTCCAAGGGAGGGCTTTGAGGGTGTTCCTGCATGGCAGGGGGTTGGACTGGATGGCCCCTGGGGTCTCTTCTAACTCTACATTTCTATGATTCTATGATTCTAAGTTCTCCCTAAGGTTCAGGTGGAATCTCTTTTTCCTGAAGTTTGAAGCCATTGCTCCACGTCCTAGTCTCCAGAGCAGCAGAAAACAGGCTTTCTCCATCCGCCATATGACCAAATACGTGAGTTTCCTCCAGTGAAACCTCACGGCACAGTTTTCAGAGGCTCGCTTGCAAGCAGGAAGAAGATTGCTTATAATTGCCCCTTGCTTCCTTTGAGGGTGAAGTTAGCAAAGAATTTTAAGACTATTAAAATGTTCCTGGGCATAATCAATGGTTACAAGTCAATATTTGAAATATTTCTCAGTGTGCTCGGCTTCTTCTGTTGCTTAAATTAACCTCCCAACATTCTCAGATGGCTGAATCTCTTCCTTGTGCTTCGTTAGCTCCGAACGCCGCTTAGGCCGCCTGCAGAAATGTCAGTTTTTGGGGGAAAAAGAAATAAAAAGGATAAGCAGAACCTTTTAAAAGACGTATTTCCCTTTCTTTTCATTGATATATTTATTGACCTGTATTACGACGGAATGCAATTTGGGAAGGCAACATATCCTAAAAGTGTGAACCAACTCTTGAAGTCGAATCTGCAATGGCAGAAAAAGATGCTTTCTATTAACTGGCTTTTCTTTTTCATTTGTTTGCAGGGTCATATTTCTTTCCTGTTTCTTTTAATTAACATATTTATATTAGTAATTAAGTCCGAATACTAAAACACATTGCATAAAAATGAACACAATATAACTATAGATCCATAAATATATCAATGAAAAGAAAGAGAAATACGTGTTTTAAAAGGTTCTGCATATCCTTTTTATTTCTTTTTTTCCATAATATTTTCTTTTTTTCCCATAACTAAGATATTATACATAGAATGCTAACTTTAGTTTAGCCTACTTTTAGCTTTAGCATCCTATGTATAATATCTTAGTTTAAGTTTACTTTAACTAAGATCAAAATTAAAATACATTGCATAAATATGAACACATAACTATATATAAGTTTAGCTTACTTTTAGCTTTTGCATTCTAGGTATATTTTTCTTTCTTTTTTCTGCTGTGAATTTGTATTAAAGTTAATAAAGATCAATTTCCTTTTCTAAAACAAAATTTTTTAACCCACTTGACTCATGCAAAAAGGAGTGAAAAGGGAGCAAGGCTTGGAAAAGTTACCTTTCTAGGGGGTGAGTGCAATGTACTACATAACCCACACTCCACAAACATCACTCTGAGATAGACAATAGACTCCACCCAAACCTTAGGGGGAACTTCCAGCTCTGTGATTCTGCAGAATCCTAGAATCCTAGACATTATAGCTGTTTTTAAATATTGGAAGGGCCTGAGGATGGAGCAAGTCTCTTTTCTGCTCCTCTGGAGACCAGGACAAGGAGCAATGGTTTCAAAGTGCAAGAAAAGAGACTCCACATAAACATTAAGAAGAAGTTAGGAGGAGAAGTTTGGCCATCCACTGTCGGATGGCTCTGACCATCAAGAAGTTCTTCCTGAGGTTCAGGTGGAATCTCCTTTCCCTGAGTTTGAATCCATTGCTCCTTGTCCTAGTCTCTGGAGCAGCAGAGAACAAGCCTGCTCCCTCCTCAACATGTCATCCCTTCAAATATTTAAACATGCCTCTCCTGTCCCCTCTTAACCTTTTCTTCTGCAGACTAAACATCCCCAGCTCCCTCAGGCGTTCTTCATAGGGCTTCATGGCTTCCAGACCCTTCACCATTTTGGTTGCCTCCTCTGGACACGTTCCAGCTTGTCTTCCTGCATTGGCAGATTGGGGCTGGACTGGATGACCCGTGGGTCTCTTCCAGCTCTAGGATTCTATGATTCTTTGATTTTTAAGAACAGCATGTCAACATTTGCACAAATCCCTTTATCTAGTTGCAGATAACCAGCTCCTCTGAAGAACCATATCTCCATATCTAACCATGCTTTAGATCTTCTGGGAAAGCCCTTCTCTGTCTCCCACTGACCCTCCTCGCAGTGATGTCTCCTTTTTCTCCTGAGATGTTGAGTGAAAGCTACTATTGCATTTTGAATGCAATAGCTGGAAGCTGTCCAGAGGAGGGCAACCAAAGTGGTGAAGGGTCTGGAAGCCATGAAGCCCTCTGAGGAGCTTCTTAGAGAGCTGGGGATGGTTAGTCTGCAGAAAAGAAGGTTAAGAGGGGACATGGCAGCCATGTTTAAATATTTGAAGGGATGTCAAGAAGAATATTGAGAAGCTGGAAGGGTCCAACCAAAATGCTAGAAGGCATGGGAACTATGAAGGCCTATGAGGAATAGTTTAGAGAGAAGGGTATATTTGGCCTGGAGAAGAGAAGGTTAAGAGGGGACATGAGAGCCATGTTTAAATATTTGAAAGGATGTCATGTTGAAGATGGAGCCAACTTCTTTTCTGCTGCTCCAGACACTAGGATAAGGAGCAATGGATTCAAACTCCGAGAAAGGAGATTCCACCTGAACCTCAGGAAGAACTTCTTGATGGTCAGAGCCATTGGACAGTGCAAAATGCCGTTGCCTCCATGGAGTGTATGGTTGGGGTCTCCTCCTTCTTTGGAGGCTTTTAAGCAGAGGCTGGATGGAAGGTGCCCAGAGAAGGGCGACCAAAATGGTGGAGGATCTGGAAGCCATGAAGCCCTCTGAGGATCGTCTTAGGGAGCTAGGGATTTTTAGTCTGCAGAAGACAAGGTGAAGAGGGGACATCATAGCCATGTTTAAATATTTGAAGGGATGTCATGTTGAGGAGGGAGCAAGCTTGTTTTCTGCTGCTCCAGAGACGAGGACAAGGAGCAATGGATTCAATATCCGGGAAAGGAGGTTCCACCTGAACCTCAGGAAGAACTTCTTGGTGGTCAGAGCCATGGACAGTGGAAAATGCCGTTGCCTCCATGGAGTGTGTGGTTGGGGTCTCCTCCTTCTCTGGAGGTTTTTAAGCAGAGGCTGGGCGACCGTCTGTCCAAGGGAGGGCTTGGATGTGGGTTCCTGCATGGCAGAAAGGGGTTAGACTGGATGACCCCTGGGGGTCCCTTCCAACTCTAGGATTCTATGAATTCACTTTGCAGCAACTGAAGTAAGCTGAGAACAAAGACGGAAGGACGGAAAGAAACCGGGATATTTTTAAAAGCAGCTGAGAAGGTGGCGAAGACAGGGAATTAATTGAGATGGTCCCTGCCTAATTAAGAGAGTTGGATGTTATCTTCCTGCCTCCGCCCCGTTTAGCGTCAGCTTCCAAAGTAAACCATCCTCTCCGGCGATATTTACCCCCTGATTTTCCTTCCCTCCTAAAACCTCCTCCGGTGTTTCCTGGGCTGAGAGCAAGCCATAGCTTGACGGCAGACGTTAAACCTCCAACGAGCCAGGAAAAGATTTCTGCTCAGTTTCGCCAGGGAGGCATTTTCCTTTCGTCAATGGCTTTCAGTACATTAACTGAGGCGATCAAAGCTTTTTTTTTTCCAGCACTATTCGGTCTCCGCAATTTCGCCCTCTTTTTCTTTTTCTTGCTGCTACGAGCAGAAGTGTTGTTGTTGTTCGTTAATCATAAATGTCCTCAGAAATGTGGGTCTGGGGGGATTAAGGTTGGCCAGTTTGGTGATAGAATCAGAGAATCCAAGAGTTGGAAGAGACCCCAAGAGGCCATCCAGTCCAACCCCCTGCTATGCAGGAACACCCATCAAAGCCCTCCCTTCGATAGATGGCCATCCAGCCCCTGCTTAGAAACCTCCAGAGAAGGAGGAGACTCCACCACACTCCATATTTCCCTGCCGGACAGCTCTGACCGTCAGGAAGTTCCTTCTGAGGTTCAGGTGGAATCTTGCTTGAATCCATTGCTCCTTGTCCTAGTCTCTGGAGCAGCAGAAAACAAGCCCGCTCCCTCTTTGACATGACATCTCTGCATCTGTGGCTGGCATATTCAGGGGATCTGGTGGCATGGAAGTGAGACAGAGTATATATACTTGTGTAGAATCATGGAATCCTAGAGTTGGAAGAGACCCCAGGGGCCATCCAGTCCAACCCCATTCTGCCATGCAGGAACACCCATCAAAGCATTCCCAACAGATAGCCATCCACCCTCTGCTTAAAAGCCTCCAAAGGAGGAGGAGACCCCACTACACTCCATGGAGGCAGCGGATTCCACTGCCGGATAGCTCTGCCCATCAGGAAGTTCTTTCTGAGGTTCAGGTGGAATCTCTTTTCCTGAAGCTTGAATCCATTGCTCCATGTCCTAGTCTCTGGAGCCGCAGAAAACAAGCTTACTCCATCTTCAACATGACATCCCTTCAAATATTTGAACATGGCTATCACGTCCCCTCTTAACCTTCTCTTCTGCAGACTAAACACCCCCAGCTTCCTAAGCCGTTCCTCATAGGGCTTCATGGCTTCCAGACCCTCCACCATTTTGGTCGCCCACCTCTGGACACCTTCCTGTTTGTTGATGTCCAGTCCAACCCGCTTCTGCCACTCAGGAGACGCCATCAAAGCCTTCCGTTTGAAAGATGGTTATCCAGCCTCTGCTTAAAGACCTCCAAAGAAGGAAGAGATTCCACCTAGAGCTGGGAGAGACCCCAGGGACCATCCAGTCCAAGTCCCTTCTGCAATGCAGGAAGACACCACCAAAGCATTCCCAACAGATGGCCATCCAGCCTCCATTTAAAAACTCCAAAACTCCATGGAGGCAGCAGCGGATTCCACTCTCAAACTGCTCTTCCTTCAGGAACTTCTTCCTAATGCATAGGTGGAATTACTTTTCCTTGAGTTTGAATCCATTGCTCCATGTCCTAGTCTCGGTAGCAGCTGTAAACAGGCTTGCTCCATCTTCAACATGACATCCCTTCAAATATTTATCTATCATGTCCTCTCTTAGCCTTCCCTTCTCCAGGCTAAACCTACCCAGCTCCCTCAGCTACTCCTCAGTAGGCTTCACGGTTTCCAGGCTTTCTACAATTTTTGTTGCTCTCTTCTGGACACGTTCCAGCTTGGCCATATCCTTCCTGAAATGAAGCTTCACAGTATCATTCCAGGTGGGCTCAGATCAGAGCAGAATAGAGTGTTACCACAACTTCCATTGACCTAGACACTACACTCCTATTAATGTAGCCCAGAATCACATTGGCCTTTTTAGCTGCCGCATCACACTGCTGGCTCATGTTCAGCTTGTGGTCCACCAAGACTCCTGGATCCCTTTCACACATACTGTTATCCATCCACGTGTCCCTCATCCTAAATTGGTGCATTCCATTTTTTCTGCCTAAGTGTAGGACCTTGCATTTCTCCCTGATAAAATTCATTTGCTTAGCTTTGGCCCAGCTCTCTAATCTGTTAAGGTCCTTCTGAATTCTGATCCTGTTCTGGGGTGCTAGCTTCCCCTCTTATTTTGGTTTCATGGGCAAATTTGATAAGAAAAACCTCTACTCCATCATCCAAGTCATTGATAAAGATGTGGCAGCACCGTGGGATCTTAGTTTTGGCCCAGCTCTCTAATCTGTTCAGGTCATTAACGGAGTAGGCCCCTATTTAAGATAATTGACTCTTCTTTTTTATACCTTGTTGAACAGTGATCCACTTGTAAGGGATTCTCTAGCAGCTGGCGTTGGACTAGGTGGCGTTTGGTGAGAATTCCAACTTCATGGGTCCATGAGTTTCCACGGTTTAGCCTGGAAATGAGAATGAAAGGAAAGACAACGCTACCTATGTCATACATAGGTTGGAAATATCTTGTTTTCTGCTGCTCTAGAGACGAGGAAACAAGCCAATGGATTCTAACTAAGAACTTCCTGGTGGAAAGAGCTAATCAACAATGGAATATGAACTACCTCAGATGGAAACATAGAATGCTAGACTTGGAAGAGATCTCAAGGGCCATCCAGTCCAACCCCCTTCTGCCAGGGAAGAAGACACCATCAAACCCTCCCTTGGACAGATGGACATCCAGCCTCTGCTTAAAAACCTCCGGAGAAGGAGGAGACTCCACCGCACTCCATGGAGGCAGCAGCAGATTCCACTGCCAGACTGTTCTGATCGTCAGGAAGTTCTTACTGAGGTTCAGGTGGAACCTCTTTTCCTGTAGCTTGAATCCATTGCTCCGTGTCCTGGTCTCTGGAGCAGCAAAAAACAGGCTTGCTCCATCTTCAACATGACATCCCTTCAAATATTTAAACATGGCTATCATGTCTCCTCTTAACCTTCTGTTCTGCAGACTAAACATGCCCAGCTCCCTAAGACGCTTCTCAGAGGGCTTCATGGCTTCCAGACCCGCCACCATTTCGGTCGTCCTCCTCTGGACACGCTCCAGCTTCTCCATCTCCTTCTTGAAATGAGGTGCCCAGAAGTGGACACAGGATTATTCCAGACCAAAGCAAAATAGAGTGGTACCATTACCTCTCTTGATCTAGACACCATACGCCTATTGATGCAACCAAGAATCACATTGGCTTTCTTGGCTGCTGCATCACACTGCTGGCTCGTGTTCAACTTGTGGTCCACCAAGACTCCTAGATCCCTTTCACACAGACTGTTGTCCAGCCACGTGTCCCCCATCCTATATTTGTGCATTCCATTTCTTCTGCCTAGGTGTAGGACCTTGTATTTCTACTCTTTTCTTTTGGACATGCACTGGAGATGGGGGTCGCTCTATTGTTGGAGGTTTCCAAATGGTAGCTGGATGGGCATCTCTTGGGAATGCTTCGGATGTGGATTTCTGCTGTAGTGCGGTGGGGTTGGACTAAATGTTCTCTGGGGCTGGCATAGACTTAAAGCAAGAAATATTTGTTGGATCGAACTTACCTGGGAGAGGCAGCTGCGGAAGGATTTTTGATCTGCCTTCTGTATCTCCTGCAAAGAGATGTTCCAGTTTCAATAACTTTTAAGGAAGAAAACAAAGACCTGTCCAATAATTCTCCTCTCCTCTCACACCACCAGCCTCTGATGCCTTGAGATCATTAAAAAAAAAAATGGGTTATGGAATCTATGGACAGCCCCTGTCCCCCCCCCCAAAAAAAATGTACAAATGTTGTATTTGATTTCTTGTCAAGTGTTTTACGAGGGAATCAATTAAGCCGTCGACCCGGGGAAAGACAAGCTTGAAAACACAGACGCGAGGCTATGGATTTCCTCCAAGAGGAGTGCGTGTGTGTGTAGATAGATGTGCGTGTGGGAATAAAAACTCCCCGTCGACAAGGCAAAACAAAACCAGAAGAGGAACATTTTCCGAAGTGGAAAAAGTGTGTTTTTAAAAATGGAAGGGTTGGAAAGAAAAAAAATATCAGCGGTGGATAATGCTGTATCCTTCTTGGGAGAGAAACCAGAAAGCTACGTACAAATCAAGGAGTCGGAAGGGGTTCTCCATCCGGTCCAAACCCCTGCCAAGAGACCCTAATTATGAACATCTCTGCTCAGGTCTGGGTTGGTTTAACCTGAGAAGAGAAGGTTAAGAGGGGACATGATAGCCATGTCTAAATAATTGCAGGAATGTCATATTGAAGAGTACTACACCTGGGCAGGAAAAAATGAAACGCACAGATATAAGATGGGTGAAACCTGGCCTGACCACAGTACTTATCAAAGGGATCTAGGAATCTTAATAGACCACAAGCTGAACAAGAGCCGACAACGTGATGCGGCAGCTAAAAAAGCCAATGTGATTCTGGGCTAACGTCAATAGGAATACAGTGTCTAGCACAAGAAGTGATGGTGCCACTCTACTCTGCTTTGGTGAGATCCCATCTCGAGGAATCCTGTGTCCATTTCTGGGCACCCCAGTTCAGGTGCCTTGTCCTCTGGACAAGCTGGAGCATGTCCAGAGGAGGGCAACCAAAATGGTGGAGGGTCTGGAAACCATGAAGCCCTCTGAGGAGTGGCTGAGGGAGTTGGGGATGTTTAGTCTGCAGATATTTGAAGGGATGTCATGTTGAAGATGGAGCAAGCTTGTTTTCTGTTTCTCTGGGGACTCAGACATGGAGCAATGGCTTCAAAGTTCAGGAGAAGAAGTTCCACCTAAACCGTAGGCAGAACATCTTAATGGTAAAAGCTAGAAGGTGTCCAGAGGAGGGCAACCAAAATGGTGGAGGGTCTGGAAACCATGGAGCCCTCTGAGGAGCAGCTTAGGGAGCTGGGGATGTTTAGCCTGGAGAAGAGATGGTTAAGAGGGGACATGACAGACATGTTTAAATATTTCAAGGGATGTCATGTTGGAGATGGAGTAAGCTTGTTTTCTGCTGGTCCACAGATTAGGATAAGTATGGAGGAATGGCTTCAAATTTCAGGAGAACAGGTCTTCTGATGGTAAGACCATTCAGCAGTGGAAGAAGGTGCTGCCTCCATGGAGTGTAGTGGAGTCTCATCCTTCTTTGGAGGTTTTTAAAGAGAGGCTGGATGGACATTTGTCCAAGGGAGGGCTTTGGTGGTGTCTTCCTAGATGGCAGATGGGGGTTGGACTGGATGGCCCCTTGGGGACTCTTCCAGCTCTTGGACTGTATGATTCTATGCTGCTCCCAGGACTAGGACACTGTGGAGCAATGGCTTCAAACTTCAAGAAAAGAGAAGTTCCACCTAAACATTAAGAAGAACTTCCTTGTGGTAAGAGCAACTTGACAGTGGAATCTGCTGCTGCCTCCATGGAGTGTGGTGGAATCTCTTCTTTCTTTGGAGGTTTTTAAAGAGAGGCTTGGATGGATATCTGTCAGAGGGAGTGCTTGGTTTTCAAAGAGAGGGTGGATGGCCACCTGTCCAAGAGACGGCTTTGATGGTGTCTTCATGAAGAACAGAATGGGGTTGGACTGGATGGCCCCTTGGGGTCTCCTCGAACTCTAGGTGGAGTCTTCTTCTTTGGAGGTTTTCCAACAGAGGTTGGATGGCCACCTGTCCAAGGGAGGGCTTGGATAGTGTCTTCATGAAGAGCAGAATGGGGTTGGACTGGATAGCCCCTTGGGGTCTCCTCCGACTCTAGGAATCTTTGGATACACAAGCACCCTTCCTCAATTTCCTTTCCTTTCCTCAGGAAGAACTTCCTGATGCTACAGGAATTTGATAGTGGAATCAGCTGCCACCTCCATGGAGTGTAGTGGAGTTTCCTCCTTCTTTAGAGGCTTTTAAGGAGAAGCTGGATGGCCAACTGTCCAAGGGAATGGTTTGATGGTACATTCCTGCATGGCTGAAGGGTGTTGGACTGGATGGTCCCTTGGGGTCTCCTCGAACTCTAGTGGAGTCTTCTTCTTTGGAGGTTTTCCAACAGAGGCTGGGTGGCCACCTGTCCAAGGGAGGGCTTGGATGGTGTCTTCATGAAGAGCAGAATGAGGTTGGACTGGATGGTCCCTTGGGGTCTCCTCCGACTCTAGGCGGAGTCTTCTTCTTTGGAGGTTTTCCAACAGAGGCTGGGTGGCCACCTGTCCAAGGGAGGGCTTGGATGGTGTCTTCATGAAGAGCAGAATGGAGTTGGACTGGATGGCCCCTTGGGGTCTCCTCCGACTCTAGGCGGAGTCTTCTTCTTTGGAGGTTTTCCAACAGAGGCTGGGTGGCCACCTGGTCAAGGGAGGGCTTGGATGGTGTCTTCATGAAGAGCAGAATGGGGTTGGACTGGATGGCCCCTTGGGGTCTCCTCCGACTCTAGGCGGAGTCTTCTTCTTTGGAGGTTTTCCAACAGAGGCTGGGTGGCCACCTGTCCAAGGGAGGGCTTGGATGGTGTCTTCATGAAGAGCAGAATGAGGTTGGACTGGATGGCCCCTTGGGGTCTCCTCCGACTCTAGGCGGAGTCTTCTTCTTTGGAGGTTTTCCAACAGAGGCTGGGTGGCCACCTGTCCAAGGGAGGGCTTGGATGGTGTCTTCATGAAGAGCAGAATGGGGTTGGACTGGAAGGGCCTTGGGGTCCCCTCCGACTCTAGGTGGAGTCTTCTTCTTTGGAGGTTTTCCAACAGAGGGTGGATGGCTACTTGGCCAAAGGAGGGCTTGGAGAGTCTTCATGAAGAGCAGAATGGGGGTGGACTGGAAGACCCCTTGGGGTCTCTTCCAACTCTAGGAATCTTTGGATACACAAGCACCCTTCCTCAATTTCCTTTCCTTTCCTCAGGAAGAACTTCCTGATGCTACAGGAGTTTGATAGTGGAATCAGCTGCCACCTCCATGGAGTGTGGCGAAGTTTCCTCCTTCTTTGGAGGCTTTTAAGGAGAGGCTGGATGGCCACCTGGCCAAGGGAGGGCTTGGATGGTGTCTTCATGAAGAGCAGAATGGGGTTGGACTGGATGGCCCCGTGGGGTCTCCTCCGACTCTAGGCGGAGTCTTCTTCTTTGGAGGTTTTCCAACAGAGGCTGGGTGGCCACCTGGCCAAGGGAGGGCTTGGATGGTGTCTTCATGAAGAGCAGAATGGGGTTGGACTGGATGGCCCTTGGGGTCCCCTCCGACTCTAGGCGGAGTCTTCTTCTTTGGAGGTTTTCCAACAGAAGGTGGATGGCTACCTGGCCAAGGGAGGGCTTGGATGGTGTCTTCATGAAGAGCAGAATGGGGGTGGACTGGAAGACCCCTTGGGGTCTCTTCCAACTCTAGGAATCTTTGGATACACAAGCACCCTTCCTCAATTTCCTTTCCTTTCCTCAGGAAGAACTTCCTGATGCTACAGGAGTTTGATAGTGGAATCAGCTGCCACCTCCATGGAGTGTGGCGAAGTTTCCTCCTTCTTTGGAGGCTTTTAAGGAGAGGCTGGATGGCCAACTGTCCAAGGGAATGCTTTGATGGTACATTCCTGCATGGCTGAAGGCGGTTGGACTGGATGGCCCATTGGGGTCTCCTCCGACTCTAGGTGGAATCTTCTTCTTTGGAGGTTTTCCAACAGAGGCTGGGTGGCCACCTGGCCAAGGGAGGGCTTGGATGGTGTCTTCATGAAGAGCAGAATGGGGTTGGACTGGATGGCCCCTTGGGGTCTCCTCCAACTCTAGGAATCTTTGGCCACACAAGCACCCTTCCTCCATTTCCAAAGCAGTATAAAACGCATTTCTGCCAAACTCCACCCAAAGAGCAGCCTTCCCAGATCCGCTTTTGATGAACATCTAGATGCTCATCTCTCGCTCTGCTCTTCTCCTGAGCCTCGGAGAGCATGTCTTCTCTCGCTCTGCCTCCGTCGCGTCATCTTTTCCTCTTTTTTAATCTACACCGACAGCCACCGGAGTCGCACCTGAAACAGCTTTGTGATGACTGTTGCTCTGGGAACGAACGTCGGCATAATTGCTTTCCAGGAGACGGACGGGTAGATGGAGATCCTAACAGGTAAGACCCGATGGTGATGAGACAGCCGTGCAAACACAGCCAGGGCGGGTAGTCCGTAACTCCACGAGCTCAATATTTCGGGGTGTGGGCATCTTTGTGTGGCTTTGGGGGGGCTCCAGCAGACGGGAAAGAGCGGGAAATCAACAGCACAGCTGACCCATAATGGATTGAATTAATGCCCTGGTTGTAAAACATGCAACACCAAAGAGGAGACCTGTCCTAGCTGGAGATGACATTCTTGGCCACCGAACGTGGGACCTTCTGCATGAGGAACACGGTCATAGAATCATAGGATTTGTGGTTCTGTGGTTACGGAGACCAGAACGAAGCCAGGGGATTCCTAGAATCATAGAGTCATAGAGGTGGGAGAGACCCCAGGGGGCATCTAGTCCAACCCCCTGCCGCACAGGAAGATACCATAAAAGCCATCCCTTTGACAGATGGCCATCCGGCCTCTGCGTAAAAACCTCCAAAGAAGGAGGAGACCCCACCACACTCCATCCAGGCAGCATATTCCACTCTGACCACCCGGAAGTCCTTTCTGAGGTTCAGGTGGAATCTCCTTTCCTGCAGCTTGAATCCATTGCTCCTTGTCCTCGTCTCTGGAGTGGCAGAGAACGAGCCTGCTCCCTCCTCAACATGACATCCCTTCAAATATTTAAACATGGCTCCCGTGCCCCTCTTCACCTCCTCTTCTGCAGACTAACCATACCCAGCTCCCTCAGCCGCTCCTCATAGGGCTTCATGGCTTCCAGACCCTCCACCATTTTGGTTGCCCTCCTCTGGACACCTTCCAGCTTGTCCATATCCTTCCTGAACTGTGGTGCCCAGAACTGGACACAGCGTTATTCCAGATGAGGTCTAACCAAGGCAGAATAGAGTGGTACCATTACCTCCCTCAATCATACTCCTATTGATGCAAGAATCGCCTTGGCTTACTTGGCTGCTGCATCACACTGCTGGCTCATGTTCAGCTTGTGGTCCACCAAGACTCCTAGATCCCTTTCACACGTACTGCTATCCAGCCATGTGTCCCTCATCCTATATTTATATATTCCATTTTTTCTACCCAAGTGTAGGACCTTACAATTCTCTCTGTTGAATTTCATTTTGTTGGCCTTGGCCCAGCTCTCCAATCTGTCAAAGTTATTTTGAATTTTGAGCCTGTCCCCTGGGGTATTAGCAACCCCTCCCAATTTGGGGTCATCTGCAAATTTGATCAGCATGTCTTCTACTCCTTCATCCAAGTCATTGATGAAGATTTGGGATGGCCCTGGGCCCAGGACAGAATCCGGTGGCACCCCAAAAGTCACTTCTCTCCAGGATGAAAAGCAGTCATGACTGAGGAGCACCCTTTGGGTCAGAGTTCTTACCATCTTCTTCTTTGGGTTCTTTCCGTCTTTGTTGTCCTTCTCTGATCCTGCTCCAACTTGTCTTTATCTTTCTTAAAATGAGGTGCCCAGAAGGGAAGACCTTAAAATGGGGTGCTCAGAACAGAATCCAGAGATTTGGAAACTAGGGTTCTGTTAATTCGGGCTGAAATAGTATTTGCCATTTCTGCTGCAGCATCACACTCCTGGGTCACACCCATCTTGTAATCAACAATAATCCCAAGGACCTTTTCTGGTGCTAAGCCAAGTATCACCAAATTGTCATGTCTGGGATAACTTCCTCTCACAAACTTCACTCAGAGTTTTGAACAAAAGTGTTTATTTGGAGCGAAGCAAGGAAGCACAGCAACCCTCCTGAAAAGCTGCTGAGACGATTGCATATTTTTTTTAATTGAAGTGTATCAGATCAAAGGCTTAAAAAGGAGAAAAGTCTCAGCAGTCATATCAGAATAAATATGTATCATGCAGATAATCTATCAGACATCTAATTAATCATTCAATTTCCTATTCTTCAGCATCTTCACATGACTTCCCCACTGGATTGTCTTTATTTAAATATAATTCACGTACAAATGAGGATCTATGTTCCCAAACATTTAAACATCAACAGGGTTCTACTAATAAGAGACAAAAGATAGAGACAATTTTTTTTTCTTATCTCTTAGGTGAGATAAGAAAAAGAACAGAAATTCTTACATTTAGTATATTTAAAATATTTTTTTTAAAAAAAAAAAAACTTTTCATTACAAAATATAAAAATAAAATACATAAATGAAATGCCAGTTTACAATATACTGTAGCTCATTTAGCAGATGGGGAAAGAGGGAGCTACAACGATGTCCTCTGCACGCGCTCTGAGGCACTCCTGGCCCCTACTTTCTTCCACCCTTCTCTTCCTCTGTAAGAACAATTTTCCTCCTCCTCCTCTTCCTCCTCCCCTCTCTTCTTCCTTCTCATTATCTTTCTCTTCCTCCTCCTCCTCTTTCTCCCCGTCTTCCCTTCTCATTATGTTACTCATCATGTTCTTCTTCCTTGTCCCTTTCTTCCTCCTCCACTTCTTTCTTCTCCTCCACTTCCTCCCCCTCCCTCCACTTCTTCCTCCTCTGGTTCTCTTCCTCTTCCTCCACCATCGTCTTCCTCTTCCACTTCTTCCTCTCCTTTTCCTCCCTCTCCCCCTCTTTCTCTTTCTCCCCCTTCTCATTATCTTCTACTTCCTCCTCTTCTTTATTCTCCTTTTCCTCCTTCTCCCTCCTCTTCTTCCTCCTCCTGTTCTCCTCCTCCTCTTCCTCTTCCTCCCTTTTCGTCCTTCTCCTCTTCTTCTTCTTCCTCATCCTTCTCCCTTCCCCTCCCCTCCTCCACCTCCTCCCTCATCTTCTTCTTCCTCCTGCTTCTCATTATCCTCGTTCCTCCTGATTCCTTCCCCCTTCCTTCTCCTCTCGCTTCCTCCTCCTCTTCCTCTTCTGCTTCTCCTTCTACCACTTCTCATTATCTTCTGCTTCTCCTAGTCCTTCCTCCTTCCTCCCCCTCCTTCTCCTCCTCCCTCCTCTTCCTCATCTCATCCTCTTCCTTCCCATTTCATTTTTCTCATCCTCCTCCCCCTTCCTTTTCCTCTTCCTGCTCCTCTTCCTCTTTTCCTCCTATTCCTCCTCCTCCCCAACTTCCTCCTCCTCCCATTCCCTTCCTTCCCTTCTTCCTCCTCCTCCCACTTCTCATTATCGTCTTCCTCCTGCTTCTCCTATTCCTTCCTCCTTCCTTCTCCTCATCTTTCTTCTCATCCTCCCTTTCCCTCTTCCTCTCCCTTCTCTTCTCCCTTTTCCTCCTCCTCTCCCTTCCTTCTTCCTTCTCCTCTTCTCTCTTTTCCTCCTCCTTTTCTTCCCACTCCTTCTTCTTCCTCCTCTTTCTTTCCCCCTACTCCTTCCCTTCCCCAACTTCCTCCTCCTCCCTTCTCTCCCTTCCCCTCTTCCTCCTCCTTCTCTTTTCCCTCCTCCCGTTCCTCTTCCTCCTCTTCTCCCTTTTCCTCTTCCTCTTCCTCCTCCTCTTCTTCTTCTTCCTCCTCTTCTTTTTCTCCTCCTCCTCAACTTCCTCCTCCTCCCTTCTCTCCCTTCCCCTTTTTTCTCCCTTCCTTCCCCCTCTCCTCCTCCCTCCTCTTCCTCCCCCCACTTCTCTTTCTCTTCTTCTTCCCCCTGCTTCTCCTAGTCCTTCCTCCTTCCCCTCTTCCTCCTCCTCCCTTCTCTCCCTTCCCCTCTTCCTCCTCCTTCTCTTTTCCCTCCTCCCATTCCTCTTCCTCCTCTTCTGCCTTTTCCTCCTCCTCTTCCTTCTTCTCTTCTTCTCCTTCCTCCTCTTTCCCCATTCCTCCTCTTCTTTTCCTCCTCCTCCTCAACTTCCTCCTCCTCCCTTCTCTCCCTTCCCCTCTTTCCCCCTTCCTTCCCCTCCTCTTCCTCCCCCCACTTCTCTTTCTCTTCCTCTCCTCCCCCTTCTTCTCCCAGTCCTCCCTCCTTCCCGTCTTCCTCCTCCTCCCCCTTGCTCTCCCCCTCCTCTTCCTCCTCCTTCCTTCCTTCCCGCCACCGCCCACTTCCCCCTCTTCTTCCCCTTCCTCCTCCTGCTTCTCCTCCTTCCCGAACCTCCAGCGGAGGAAGGAAGCGAGGAGAAAAACGGCCAGGAGGTGATTTGCGATGCGAGTAACTCGGTTGTTGGGGGGGGGAGAGGGAGGGAGGGGCTTTTCCCTTCTGGGGGGGCTGCTGAGCCTGGGGGCGGGGCACAGCCTAGCTCCGCCCCTCCTCCTCCTCCTGCCCCCCCTCCCCTCCTTGCTCGGCTTTGCAAAGCAGAGACCGCGCTCCATCGCCGCCGCCGCCGCCGCCGCCTCCCGAGAGCAAGCGGGGCGCCGCTCGGAGCCGGGCCGGAGGGATTGGGACCCTCCTCCCCACCATGCCGGGCCCAGGGGGGTCGCCCTTCCCCCTCCTCTTCCTCTTCTTCCTCCTGGGGAGCCGCGCCGAGAGGCATCTGCAAGGTAAGACCCTCCAGGATGGAAACCCGGAGGGGGGGGCTTTGCAAGGGGCGACTTGGCTTTCTTGTGAGGAGGGGGGTCTTTTGTGGGAGGGGGAGACAAAGCGAAGATCTCCCCGCTCCCATGCAGATCGCCTTCCCGCTACACCCGTCTCTTTTTCTTTTGCAACGTGCCCCCCCCCGGCTTTCGAGGTTGGGAGCGGCTGGGAGGGATTTGGGGGGGGTGTCGCTGCTTCGGGGTCCCCCTCCTCCGGCAACCTCTCCAACTTCGGGAGGGGTCTTTTGGATCCAGAGCCCCTTTTGTCTTCCGAAAGCTACCGCCCCCCACCGATAAAGGACACACCTATTTGCTGGGAGAGGGGAGAAAGGAGCGCCCACGCACGTGTGAACGCGCCCGGAGACCCGTGTTCGCTGGGGGGCCGCGCCTGAGGGGGGTTCAAAGGACGCCCACAAGCCGTTCCTCCCCAAATTTTGGGTATTGCACCAAAAAAAAAAAAAAAATCCAACCCCCCCCCCCAAAAAAGCAAGGCGTATAGGAACAGAAGAGAGTGGAAGGGCTTCGATCCGCAATCGTTCTACTCGTGAGCAAGTCCCTCCATTTCGAAAGAGGAGTGCTTTCTCCAGCAAGCTTTCCGCCTCTTTTCAGCACCCCCGAGCCCCGGACAGCTCGGGGGCTTTGCAAAGGGGGTTTCTCTCTCCAAGGAGCCTGAGGAACTCCCGGCCTCATGATTTCCCTGGGGGCTCACCTCTGCTCCATGAAACTCCCCTTTATCCCAAATAATCCAGGACTTAAGGAAAGCTCATTGAACCCTTCATTGCCCTGGTAATCCACCCAGACCAATATTGCAGACTCTGGCTGGCAGCTCTCAGGGAGAAAGGGTTGGACTTTGGGCCTTCTGCATTGGCACAGAGGAAAATGAACTCATACTGGGCCAGACCCTTGCAGCACAGGAATTCCCGGCTCTGACTGGCAGCCTTAGCTCTCCACCAGGGTCTCGGGAGGTCCTTCTCCCAATCTTCCCTGGAGATGCCAGGAACCGAACTCAATACCGGCTTCTTTGGAAGCTGCTCTTAGCCTGAGCTCCATGCAATCCAGTATTCCCAGCTCTGACTGGCAGCAGCAGTCATGGTTAGTATCCTTGATACCAAAATCCCTTTCCCGGTACTATCTGAAAATCCTTCAGGAACTGAACCCAGCACCTATCTGGACTGGAAGCTGGGTTAAACCCTCCTGTTACCCCAGTATCACCAGCTCTGACTGGCAGACGCTTCATGGTTGTAGGCAGAATTTCTGATTTTTTTCGTAAGAAACTACGATGCTGCTGCTATGTGATTTGGCCAGACTTTTTGGGGAGGCATTTAACCCAGTAGTGCCAGCTCTGGCAGGCAGCAACCATGGCTTCTCCAGCAGCGTTGCAAGCCACGATTCTTCTCTTAGATATAACTGGTGGAACTGGGATCCACAGCTGGACTTTTCTCTTGCGCTGAGACAGTCCCTTGCTCCACTTAACCCAACTCTGACTGGCAGCAGCCATGGCTTCCTGAAAATGGGAAGCTGAGTTAGAGTCTCAGCCATCTAACCTCATACGGCCAACTCTGACGGGCAGCTTAACCTCTCCAGCAAAGTTTCAGGAGATCCGTACCTGTGGATCTCCAATGTTTTCCCCTCTTTGCGGTCGCCCATCCAAAGGTTAACCACCCCGGGCCTTGCTTGCCTCCCAAAAACCAGGGAAAAATTTGCTGCTGGCGAAGGTGAGGTTAAATGCAACATGGAAGTTCAGAATTTGCCCCTTGTGCCTTTATTTAAAATGCCGGCGATGAAGCCAGCCGCGTCTCTCTGGGTTGTCCTGACCAGACCTGCGTCCACCTTCGTTGTGGGCAGTCCGGACAGTAAAATTCCATCACGGATCGGTGCCTAAGCTTGGAATTGTCTCATTTCTGTTTGCTCAGGGTTGTCTCTCCGTCCGGTTGTGCCTCTTTACGTTATCTGAATTTTTATCATATATATATATATATATATATATTGGTGTCTATATTGCAGTAGCCAGGTTTCCAAAACAGCAATTAAGAAATTCGTGATGTGCCGAGCTGACGAGCTTGTTCACAAGTTCACCTTCTTCCCAAGTTACAAAATGGAAGTATTGATTTTTGGTTTACTCGGCCATGTGTTTCTCTGCAAAATTAACGGATCTCCTGCGTTCGTCAATTGCACGAGGCACAGATTTCTGTCTGTATCAAAGGCCCACTTTCATAGATTATTACAGGGTATTTATTTTTTTTGTTTAGCGTTTTGTTTGGTCTACAGAAAAGGAAAAGGTTTCCAGCCTTCAAATTTCTCCTAATAAGGGACACCAGAAAGTCCTACAAGGGGTAAGATTTCTGGCCCTCAAATGAGAGACATCTCTCATAATAGGAGACACCAGAAAGTCCTACAAGGGGCAAGGCTCCTGAAACTAGGGGCATCTTTCCTAATTAGAGACACCAGAAAGTCCTACAAAGGACTTCTGGATCTCAGATGAGGAACATCTCTTGTAATAAGGGACACCAGAAAGTCCTATAACAGACAAGATATCTGGACCCAGAAGGGATACCAGAAAGTCCTACAAGGGACAAGCTTTCTGGATCTCAGATGAGGAATATCTCTTGTAATAAGGGACACCAGAAAGTCCTACAAGGGGCAAGACTCCTGAAACTAGGGGCATCTTTCCTAATAAGAGACACCAGAAAGTCCTACAAAGGACTTCTGGATCTCAGATGAGGAACATCTCTTGTAATAAGGGGCACCAGAAAGTCCTATAAGGGACAAGATATTTGGACCCAGAAGGGATACCAGAAAGTCCTACAAGGGACAAGCTTTCTGGATCTCAGATGAGGAATATCTCTTGTAATAAGGGACACCAGAAAGTCCTACAAGGGGCAAGACTCCTGAAACTAGGGGCATCTTTCCTAATAAGAGACACCAGAAAGTCCTACAAAGGACTTCTGGATCTCAGATGAGGAACATCTCTTGTAATAAGGGACACCAGAAAGTCCTATAAGGGACAAGATATTTGGACCCAAAAGGGACACCAGAAAGTCCTATGAGGGGCAAATTTCTGGCGCTCAAATAAGGGACATGCCTCCTAATGAGAGACACCAGAAAGTCATACAAGAGACAAGATTTGTGGGCATCAAACAAGGGGCATCTCTCATAGTAAGGGACATCAGGAAGTCCTACACAGACCAGGCTTTCTGGCCTTCAAATGAGGGACATCCCTCATAATAAGGGACGCCAGAAAGTCCTATAAAGGACAAGCTTTCTGGCCCTAGAACTGGGGACATCTCTTGTACTAAGGGACACCAGAAAGTCCTACAAGGGACAAGATTTCTGGACCTCACATAAGGGGCATCTCTCCTAGTAAGGGACACCAGAAAGTCCTACAAGGGGCAAGATTTCTGGCCCTCAAATGAGAGACATGTTGCAATAAGGGACACCAGAAAGTCCTACAAGGGACAAGATTTCTGGAGCTCACATAAGGGACATCTCTCCTAGTAAGGGGCACCAGAAAGTCCTACAAGGGGCAAGATTTCTGGCCCTCAAATGAGAGACATGTTGCCATAAGGGACACCAGAAAGTCCTACAAGGGACAAGATTTCTGGCCCTCAAATGAGAGACATGTTGCAATAAGGGACACCAGAAAGTCCTACACGGGACAAGATTTCTGGACCTCACATAAGGGACATCTCTCCTAGTAAGGGACACCAGAAAGTCCTACAAGGGGCAAGATTTCTGGCCCTCAAATGAGAGACATGTTGCAATAAGGGACACCAGAAAGTCCTACAAGGGGCAAGATTTCTGGCCCTCAAATGAGGAACATCTCTTGCAATAAGGGACACCAGAAAGTCCTACAAGGAGCAAGATTTCTGGCCCTCAAATGAGGAACATCTCTTGCAATAAGGGACACCAGAAAGTCCTACAAGGGGCAAGATTTCTGGACCTCAAATGGGGAACATCTCTTGCAATAAGGGACACCAGAAAGTCCTACAAGGGGCAAGATTTCTGGACCTCAAATGAGGAACATCTCTTGCAATAAGGGACACCAGAAAGCCCTACAAGGGACAAGATTTCTGGACCTCACATAAGGGACATCTCTCCTAGTAAGGGACACCAGAAAGTCCTACAAGGGACAAGATTTCTGGCCCTCAAATGAGGAACATCTCTTGCAATAAGGGACACCAGAAAGTCCTACAAGGGACAAGATTTCTGGACCTCACATAAGGGACATCTCTCCTAGTAAGGGACACCAGAAAGTCCTACAAGGGACAAGATTTCTGGCCCTCAAATGAGAGACATGTTGCAATAAGGGACACCAGAAAGTCCTACAAGGGGCAAGATTTCTGGCCCTCAAATGAGGAACATCTCTTGCAATAAGGGACACCAGAAAGTCCTACAAGGGACAAGATTTCTGGACCTCACATAAGGGACATCTCTCCTAGTAAGGGACACCAGAAATTCCTACAAGGGACAAGATTTCTGGCCCTCAAATGAGAGACATGTTGCAATAAGGGACACCAGAAAGTCCTACAAGGGGCAAGATTTCTGGCCCTCAAATGAGGAACATCTCTTGCAATAAGGGACACCAGAAAGTCCTACAAGGGACAAGATTTCTGGCCCTCAAATGAGGAACATCTCTTGCAATAAGGGACACCAGAAAGTCCTACAAGGGACAAGATTTCTGGCCCTCAAATGAGGAACATCTCTTGCAATAAGGGACACCAGAAAGTCCTATAAAGCCCAAGATCTCTGGACCTCAGATGGGGGACGTCTCTTGCAATAAGGGACACCTGGCAACCCTACTAGATGGATGGATGGGTGGATAGACCTTCTCCTTAGAGTCTCCTTCCAATAAAGACACTATTTGGGATCAAAACTCATTGAACACAAACAGAAATCTGGAAGCTTCGAGGGCGGTCCATGGTTTTATTTCCGGAACTATCGATTCCCCTTTTGCGTGTGTGCGTGTGTGTTGTTGTTTTCATTGTGTGAGCAAAATTGCCACGAGGCGTCAGCTATCCGGGCCGTCGTGATGTTTTCGTGTCACTCCGTGTTGCCAAAAAGAGTCTCGGATATATATATATTTTTTCCTTCCCTTGCCTGCTTTGGAGTTTCGGCTGAGTTTTAAATTATCTGTCAGGGGCGAAGTGATGCGTTTAGTTATAAAAAGCGACGACGATGTTGACACAATTTGTTGCGGTGCTGGGTGCGAGAGGCCGAACTGGGCGAAAAGTCGTCCGCGCAAAGAAGAGGGAGCTGTAGGAGTGAAAATAACATGAATATAATATGAATATCTGTACTAGTTAAAACCAGTGATGGAACCTATTGGGTGCAGAAGGTTCATAAATCCCCACTTGGTCAAGGCACACTCTCTCAGCCTCAGGGGAAGGCGAACACCCTCTGAACAAATCTTGCCCAGAAAACTCTGTGAGAGGTTCACTGTAGAGTCACCAGAAATCAGAAACTACTTGAACGCACGCACAAAAAAAGAGAGCAATATTGCAAAGTCTTTTTAACCCTGTAGGCTTGTGTCCTCTTTTCCCAAATTGCATGGATTTTTAATCTCTCTGCATGTAAATTTATTTATATGGTTTATTTTCTGTCCTGCTGTCGTCACGTTAAAGGACCCGAGGCAGCTTAACAAAGTGGTTTAAAATATTGTAGCTATAATCACTCATTTTAAATATATATATATATATGTATAATATTATACACACACACACACACACACACACACACCTTCTCCAGGATTGAGGAGAGACCCTCTTCTCCCACCTACCTGTGATTTTAACACTAAGTGGTAGGTTCCCAAATTCCAAGTTTTGGCCTCGAACGTCAACTCTTCACGGCTCATCTTGCAGGCAGGAGGCAAGGGGTGAAAATTTATCTCGTTTTGCTGGGCTCAGTTCCAGCCAAGAGGAAAGCGCTAGGTGCAAAAATCCGTCTCGTGCTTGCAAAGCACCAATCTTAATACAAGAATTAATTGCTCGGTAGCTGCAATTTGCAAAAAGGTCCGTGCATTGACTTCGTTGGCATCCTTCCCTCCCGCTCTTTGTGGCTCCAGGGCTCACCTTCCACGCTGCTCTGTCTGGCTAGAAACAATTAGGCTGGAACCAGAGCAGGAAGAGACCCCAGGGGCCATCCAGTCCAACCCGCTTCTGCCATGCGGGAGGACACCACCCAAACTTTTCCTGAGACAGACGGCCATCCAGCCTCTGCTTAGAAACCTCCAAAGAAGGAGGAGACTCCACCACACTCCACGGAGGCGGCAGCAGATTCCACTGTCCGGCTGCTCTGACCCTCAGGAAGTTCCTCCTAAAGTTTAAATGGAATCTCTCTTCTTGGAGTCTGAAGCCATTGCTCCATGTCCTAGTCTCTAGAGCAGCATAAAACAAGCTTGCTCCATTCTCCATATGACATCCCTTCAAATAGTTAAACATGGCTATCATGTCCCCCTCTTCTTCTAAACCTACCCAGCTCCCCCAGCTGCTCCTCAGAGGGCTTCTTGGTTTCCAGACCCTTCATCATTTTGGTCTCCCTTCTCAGGACACCTTCCAGCTTGTCCGTCTCCTTCCTGAACTGTGGTGCCCAGCACTGGACACAGGATTATTCCAGGTGGGGTTTGACCAAAGCAGAATAGACAGGGACCGTCACTTCTCTTGACCTAGACACTATCATCCGGTTGATGCAGCCTAGAATCACATTGGCTTTTTTAGCTGCTGCATCACTCTGCTGGCTCATGTTCAACTTGTTCACATCCTTCCTGAATTGAGGTGCCCAATACTGGACACAGGATTATTCCAGGTGGGGTTTGACCGAAGCAGAATAGAGTGGGACCATCACTTCTTTTGACCTAGACACTATCATCCAGTTGATGCAGCCTGGAATCACATTGGCTTTTTTAGCTGCTACATCACGCTGCTGGCTCATGTTCAGCTTGTTCACTTCCTTCCTGAACTGTGATGCCCAGAACTGGGAAAGAAAATATCAGAGGCAATGGGTTGTTGTTACAACAGAAACAGTACAATCTAACATCTAAATATATAAAGAGTAACAAGAAGTCTGTTCACTAAAGAAACTACTAACTTTGAACAGGGAAATATAATAGAGTTATGACTTAATTCCTGATACATGTGCCTCCCTGCAAAAAAGCAGGCCTGAATATAAATTGTCCAACTACCTCCACCTTTGCAATATTGATAATTGATTTGCAACTGATATTGATTTGCAATTATTGATACAATTGATGTAATTATAGAATATTTACAGTATGAGCTATACCTCTTTAATGTACCTAATTTGAGAGAATGTATACAAAAAGATATTTATTGCAGGATATAATAGTGGCTAGTATGAAAGAGAAAACTTATAAGTGATTGTTATCAAAATGGTGAAAACATAATTGATTATTCCACCATAATTCTTGTTTCTCACAGCACTCACTTATTTTTAAACACATTATAAGCATATCCCACTGAATAATAAACTCTTCTCTTGTTAATGTCGCCAATTTATCCATCAGTTTCATAATCCAATCCTCTTGAGATGAAGGTGGCTCCATCTTCTACATGACATGCTTTCAGATGGTTAAAAAATAGCTATTTTGTCACTTCTCAGTCTTCTATTCTCTGAGCTAAAAATTACTGGTTTGCTCATAGATGTCGTATCTTGGATAACTTGCTCTCAAAAACTTCCCTCGGAGTTTCAAACAGAAGCATTTGTTTGGAGGAAAGCCAAGCAAGATTGCAACTTTCCTAAAAGTTGCTGGGTATGCAGCAGTCTAGGATGCTCACAAGTTTTATACCTTGCCATAAAAATTCAGGCATGTCCATTAATGATGGAATAGAGGGCGTGCTGACCAAATTTGCAAATGACGCCAAATTAGGAGGGGTTGCTAATATGCCGGAGGACAGGATCAGAATTCAAAATGGCCTTGACGGATTGGAGAACTGGCCCAAAACTAAGAAAAAGTGAACTTTAATGGAGAAATGTAGGGTGCTACACATGGGCAGAAAAAATGAAGTGCACAGATATAGGATGGGTGATACCTGGCTTGTGAACAGTCCACGTGAAAGGGGTCTAGGGGTCTTGGTGGACCACAAGGTGCCAGCAGTGTGATGCAGCAGCTAAAAAAGCCAATGCAATTCTAGGCTTCATTGACAGGAGTATGGTGTCTAGGTCAAGGGAGGTAATGGTACCACTCTATTCTGCTTTGGTCAGACCTCACCTGGAATATTCCTGTGTCCAGTTCTGGGCACTTCATTTCAAGAAGGAGATGGACAAGCTGGAAGGGGTCCAGAGGAGGGCAACCAAAATGGTGGAGGGTCTGGAAGCCATGAAGAACACCTTAGGGAGCTGGGGATGTTTAGTTTGCAGAAGAGAAGGTTTAAGAGGGGAGACGATAGCCAAGTTTAAATGTTTGAAGGGATGCCATGCTGAAGATGGAGCAAGCTTGTTTTCTGCTACTCCAGAGATGAGGACAAGGAGCAATGGATTCAAGCTGCGGGAAAGGAGATTCCACCTGAACCTCAGGAAGAACTTCCTGACGGTCAGAGCTGTCCGGCAGTGGAATATGGAGAGTGGTGGGGTCTCCTCCTTCTTTGGAGGTTTTTAAGCAGAGGTTGGGTGACCGTCTGTCCAAAGGAGGGCTTCTTGCATGGCAGGATGGGGTTGGACTGGATGGCCCCTGGGGTCCCCTCCAATTCTAGTATTCTATGATTCTATGAGTCTTTTTCTGCATATGTATATTTTTTTTTTCCTAGAAAAACATTGTTTTAGAGTGCTGGGTTTTTATCAAAAGAGAGTTTTCCCTTAAACACACAGGAAGGATTTGTGTTCCTGGGGAAAAAAAGCGTTGCTCTTTGAATTTCCAGAGGGGTTTGAGTTTCGAAACAAGAGCTTTTGCAGTCTCAGTTCTTATGGTTTATGTCTAAGCAAGTATGATTGTGTGTCTACACATTCCGTAGCTGCAACGGTTTAATAATACTTTAACCACCCTTGCATTAACCTTCTCGTGAATCCTGGGACATTTAGTTTGGCAAGAGACTTTGTTAGAGAGATCTAGAGCTAAAACCCTTTGAATTAAAAGCACTACAGTTCCCTAGCAGGAAACTCTGAAGGTCTGTCCGCACTGCAGATTTATACCGCTTTGATACTACTTTCACTGCCATGGCTCCATCCTAAGAAATTCTGGGATTTGTAGCTTGGGAAGGGACTGAGCACTACAGTTCCCTAGCAGGGAACTCTGAAGGTCTGTCCTCACTGCAGATTTATACCGCTTTGATACTACTTTCACTGCCATGGCTCCATCCTAAGAAATTCTGGGATTTGTAGCTTGGGAAGGGACTGAGCACTACAGTTCCCTAGCAGGGAACTCTGAAGGTCTGCCTTCACTACAGAATTATACCACTTTGATACCAGTTCAATTGCCGTGGCTCTGTTCTAAGAAATTCTGGGATTTGTAGTTTTGGGGAAAGACTTAGGTAGCTATTGTTTATTACTGTCATAGACCAGTAAAAAGGCTGCACGGGAAGGGCACTAGAGAGTTCCAAGCCCCAAACTACAAATCCCAGGATTCCATAGGATGGAGCCATGGAACTGAAATTGGCATCAAAGTGGTATAAAGGTGTGGTGCGGATAGGCCCTTGGAATATTCTGCTAGAGAGCTCTTGGGGATGGACTCTCCCCCTTCCCAGGAGACTCAGGAAAAAGCAAATTGCCGCAACATTTCCTACTTTGCCTGTTTTTTCTCCCTAACTTTTGCCACATCAGGGGCCCTGATCCACATCTGTTGGAGGGTAATTCTGCAAATTTAAGGGGTCCGCTACTTTGCAAACTTAAGGGCTGTGCGTTTCGTACGCTCGGAGTGTCCCAGTTACTAATCCTGTGCCTTCCCATATTTTCCATCGGCTTTTAAAATGCCCCAGTTTCTCTCCCGTCCTCCTGCTTTGTCCTCAGCTTCCTCCAATCGCTGCAAACAGGCGGCCTTCCCACACTACACTGTTGCAGCGCCGTTATTCCACTTTCAAGATCCTGTGGAATTCTGGGATTTGCGGTTTCCCGAGGCCAGAGAACTCTCCGTTCAAAACTTGGGTCCTCCTGACCCCACCCCGGACGCTTCTCGGCCGTGCATTTCCTGGCTTTCATCTCTGAAATGTTGGAAGGTCTTTAAGAGCGATGGGTTGCAAGTGCAACCTTCCCCGATGGGGTTTCTACAGCCGGCGTAAATTTTGCAGCCCCGGAAACGGCACTGTCACGTCCGGGATAATTTGCTCCAGAGTTTCCAACGGAAGCTTTTATTTGGAGCACAGCCAAGCAACCCGGCCAGTTTCCTGAAAGTTGCTGCGACTGCGGCGTCTAGGGTGGTTACAGGTTTTATACCTCGTCATGCCAGTTAACGACTGGTTAAAAGTCGTAAATATCAGCCCAGAGATTTTCCCACGTTTACAGTTCTTCCAATATCTTTCATCCTGGGAGCGAGACCAAGTTGCTCCCACTCGCTCTGTCCTGGGCCCGGGGCTGTTCGACATCTTCATCAACGACTTGGATGAAGGAGTGGAGGGCGTGCTGATCAAATTTGCAGATGAGACCCAATTGGGAGGGGTTGCTAATACCCCGGAGGGCAGGGTCAAAATTCAGAACGACCTGGACAGATTGGAGAGCTGGGCCAAGGCTAACAAAATGAGGTTCAAGAGAGAGAAGTGTAAGGTCCTGCACTTGGGTAGAAAAAATGGAATACAGAAATATAGGATGGGGGACACGTGGCTGGATAGCAGGACGTGTGAAAGGGATCTGGGAGTCTTCATAGACCACAAGCTGAACATGAGCCAGCAGTGTGATGCAGCAGCCAAGAAAGCCAATGCAATTCTCAGCTGCATCAATAGGAGTATGGTTTCTAGATCGAGGTTGCTACTGGTGCCACTCTACTCTGCCTTGTTAGACCTCATCTTGAATCCTGTGTCCAGTCCTGGGCACCCCAATTCAAGAAGGACATGGTCAAGCTGGAGCAAGTCCAGAGGAGGGCGACCAAAATGGTGAGAGGCCTGGAAGCCCTATGAGGGGAGACTTAGTCTGCAGATGTTTAGTCTGCAGAAGAGAAGGTGAAGAGGGGACATGATGGCCATGTTTAAATATTTGAAGGAATGCCATGTTGAAGAGGGAGCAAGCTTGTTTTCTGCTGCTCCGAAGACCAGGACAAGGAGCAATGGATCCAAGCTGCAGGAAAGGGGATCGCGCCTGAATCTCAGGAAGAACTTCCTGACGGTCAGGGCTGTCCGGCAGTGGATTATGGAGTATGGTGGGGTCTTCTCCTTCTTTGGAGGCTTTGAAGCAGAGGCTGGGCGGCCCTCTGTCCAAGGGAAGGCTTTGAGGGTGTTCCTGCATGGCAAAAGGGGGTTGGACTGGATGGCCCCTGGGGGTCTCTTCCAACTCTAGGATTCTATGATCCTAAGGCCTTCTCCCGTCATCTTTGCATGGCTTGTTCCCGTAATACCTTCCCAAAACTTTGCTTCTAACCCCCCCACCCTTCTGATTTTTTACCCTTTTTTGCCAGATAGAAGGTGACATGGAAGAGTACAGCAATTTGGCTGATCAAATTATAAAATATGCACTGATGGCTAATTGATTAAAGCTGCCAATACGAGCAATTACGTTAAAACTTGGGACCCCCTTATCGCTTATTTAAGAGGTTGACGGGGAGACCCAGCGATAGCTTTGAGCATGTAACTGGATAATTAGAGTAATCTAAATAATCTCATTTTGTTAGTGTTGATTTTTATTATGGGGTGTGAATGGAACATATAGTGATTTAACGCTCAGAGAATGAGGAAAGGCAACGGTGAGAATTATATATAAAGTTGAGATCTGGTAAATCTGAGAATGGAAAGTATAATATAAATGGAGATTTTATGAAGGAATTAGCTTATGTTATGGAATGTGTAAAGCTGATGTATTGAATGGATGTATAAATGAGGTACGGGTGACTATTTATCTTTTGTGTTTTAATAAATTTAAATTATTAAAAAATATGGAAAGGAATACTATAGCAATTAGCCGTTTGGTCCCTTTTGGGTACTTTTAAGAGTCCCAGCTGGATGCATACTTGCAGGTCGCAATTAACAATGGAAACTGTGTCCCTATTTGAGGTAGCAAATTTATTTTATTATATATATGGCATCCTGACATCCACTTTGGCAAAGGCGCATATCTTTTATCCTGGGAGGGAGAACAAGATCCTTTCCCCTTATCTTGCATTCCCTGTTGCAGAATCATAGAATCAGAGAGATGGAAGAGATCCCAGGGGCCATCCAGTCCAACCCCCTTCTCCCATGCAGGAACAAACACTCAAAGCACCCCCAAATGGCCACCCAGCCTCTGCTTAAAGACCTCCAATGACGGAGGAGACCCCACCACACTCCATTTTCCACTGCCAGACAGCTCTGACCACCAGAAGTTCTTCCTGACGTTCAGGTGGACTCTCCTTTCCTGTAGTTTGATTCCATTGCTCCGTGTCCTCGTTTCTGGAGCAGCAGAAAACGAGCTTGCTCCATCCTCAATATGACATCCCTTCAAATATTTAAACATGGCTATCCTGTCCCCTCTTAACCTTCTCTTCTGCAGACTAAACATCCCCAGTTCCCTCAGCTGCTCCTCATAGGGCTTCATGGCTTTCAGACTCTCCACCATTTTGGACGCTCCTCTCTGGACATTTTCCAACTTGTCCATCTCCTTCTTGAAATGGACACTGTTATTCCAGATGAGGTCTGACCAAAGCAGAACAGAGTGGTGCTATTACTTTCATTGGTCTAGACACCATACTCCTACTGATGCAACCAAGAATGGTGTTGGCTTTCTTCGCTGCCGCATCACACTGCTGGCTCATGGTCCACCAAGACTCCCAGATCCCTTTCACACGTCCTGTTATCCCATCAGGTGTCTCCCATCCTATATTTGTGCCTTCCATTTCTTCTGCCTTAGTGTAGGACCTGACATTTGTCCCTCTTGAAATTCATTTTGTGAGCTTTGGCCCAGCTCTCCAATCTGTCAAGGTCATTTTTAATTTTGATCCTGTCCGCTGGGGTATTAGCAACCCCTCCCAACCCCTTCTGACTACTTTCACATTTCCCCCTCCTGGTTTCCTTCAGAAAGGGACACGAAATGAAGCAGCAACGAACCATTTGGGGTACTTTAGGAGCTCCAAAGTTGCAGGCAGCAATTAGCAACCGGTGCGTAACAGCGCTCCAGCAAACCGGGCCCTATTTGATTTTTTCCAAATCTATTTTGTTATATATACTAACGCATACGTATGGCAAGCACCGCACAACCTGACACACGCTTTGTCAAAATGCCCCCCTGGCAAACTGGTTTATGCACAAGGCTCAAATCCCCTCCAGCGGTGAGCGTGGTTTCCCTTCCAGATGGTTCTCAGCGGGCCAGCCAGCTTCCACCTCGCTCCTGCAACCTGCCTGCCGTTCAGGAAGGAGGATGCTATTTCGGGAAGGAAGTTGGCGACAGATTCCGCCCCCCCCCCCCGGCACAGGGCTCTTGCGTGACACATGACTCTGGGAGCATGTCCTCCCCGTCTTCCTTTCTCATGCGTGAATCCTACAATTCTTGAATTGCAGAACCGTAGAATGCTAGACTTGGAAGAGACCTCATGGGGTCATCCAGTCCAACCCTATTCAGCCATGGAGGAATCATAGAATCATGGAATCCTAGGGTTGGAAGAGACCCCGGGGCCATCCAGCCCAACCCCCTTCTCCCATGCAGGAACACCCATCAAAGCACTCCCAGCAGATGGCCATCCAGACTCTGCTTAAAAACCTCCAAGGAAGGAGGAGACCCCACCACACTCCATGGAGGCAGCAGAATATTCCACTGCTGGACAGCCCTGACCGTCAGGAAGTTCTTCCTGAGGTTCAGGTGGAATCTCCTTTCCTGTAGCTTGAACCCATTGCTCCGTGTCCTGGCCTCTGGAGGAACAGAAAACAAGCTTGCTCCATCTTCAACATGATTTCCCTTCAAACATTTAAACATGGCTCTCATGTCCCCTCTTAATCTTCTCTTCTGCAGACTAAACATACCCAGCTCCCTAAGCCTCTCCTCTGATGGCTTCATGGCTTCAAGATCCTTCACCATTTTGGTTGTCCTCCTCCGGAAATATTCCAGCTTGTCGCCATCCTTCTTGAAATGAGGTGCCCAGAACTGGACACAGGATTCCAGATGAGGCCTAAGCAATGCAGAATAGAATGGTGCCATTATGTCCCTTGATCTAGACACCAGACTCCTATTAATCCAACCAAGAATCGCGTTGGCTTTCTTGGCTGCCGCGTCACACTGCTGGCTCATGTTCAGCTTGTGATCTACCAAGACTCCTGGATCCCTTTCACACGTACTGCTATCCAGCCACACGTCCCCCACCCTATACTTGTGATTTTCATTTTTTCTGCCCAAGTGCAGGACCCTACATTTCTCTCTGTCGAAATTCATTTTGTTCACTTTGGCCCAGCTCTCCAATCTGTCCAGGTCGTGAATCCTAGAATACCTCAAGGCCAACCCCATTCCAAGAATCCGTCCCACAGAATGAGAGAACGGTTGCTTTGGGAACTGTCTGCTTGCGGGGGAAAGGCCTTTGCAGATGACACCGAATTCGGGGAGGATGGCTAACACCTCAGAGGAGAAGATCTGAATTCCAAAGGACCTTGACAGATTGGAGAGCTGGGCCAAAGTGAACAAAATGGATTTCAAGAGGGAAAAAATGTAGGGTACTACCCTTAGGAAGAAAGAATTGAATGCACAGATATAGGATGGGGGACACGTGCCTGGAGAACAGGATCTAGAAGTCTTGGTAGACCACAAGCTGAACATGAGCCAGCAGTGTGATGCAGCAGCTAAAAAAGCCCATGTGATTCTGGGCTGCATCAACCAGAGTCTAGTGTCCACATCAGGGGAGGTGATGGTACCCGTCTATTCTGCTTTGCTCAGACCCCACCTGGAGTAATCCTGTGTCCAGTTCTGGGCACCAAAGTTCAGGAAGCATATGGACAAGCTGGGAGGTGGCGGGCAACCAAAATGGTTGAAGGTCAGGAAAGCATGAAGCTGTCCGAAGAGTGGCTGAGGGAGCCTGGGGATGTCTAGCCTGGAGAAGAAAAGGTCTTAAGAGGGGACATGAGAGCCGTGTTGAAATATTTGAAGGGATGTCATGTTGGAGACGGAGCAAGCCTGTTTTCTGCTGCCCCGGAGACTCGGACATGGAGCAATGGCTACAAACTTCCACCTAAACCCAAGGAAGAACTTCTTGATGGAAAGAGCCATTCAATAGTGGAATCCTCCTTCTCTGGAGGGTTTTAAAGAGAGGCTGGGGGTTCATCTGTCAAAGGGAAAGCTTTGGCGGCGTCTTCCGAAAGGGGCTGGACTGGATGACCTTCGGGGATCACTTCCAGCTCAAGGATTCTGTTAATCCGATATACTGAATTGCTTCTTTTTACTGCTGTTTCGGAGAAAGGCTTTTACAACCCTTTTAATTCTATGGATAATTGAATTATATTTTAAGTTTTGAATGCTGTGAATGACAGCATGTTTGGTCTGTATCAGCCAGAAGTGTGTCATCAGTGACTTAGTTAAATATCCTTAAATAATTAACTTCTCTTGGTCTGTTCCCCAACCCCTAAAAAAAAAACTTGTTGGAAACATCATTCACCCATGCTCTGATTGCTGGAGGAGGGAGTCAGATAATTTACTTAGTTAAATATTCTTGACTAAGCACTAGGTAGTTGAGTAACGAAAGTTGCTTGATTAAGTAACTAGTTGGGTTAATTAAGTAACTAGTTGAGTTGCTTGCTTGCTTAAGTATTGTTAAGGAAGTACAGGGGTACCCTGAGTTAATGAAGCAGATATGTTTCTGAGCATTATTACTATTATTATTATTATTTTAAAAAAGCAGAATTAGAATTAGAATTAGCATGGGAAGAACAGGAAGAGATTTCCTGCAGCACAAAAAATGAGGAGTTCCACCAGTTTCAGGAAACTTTTAATGCAAAGTTTAAAATTTAAAACTTAATTTGGTTTAAAATTTAAGGAATTAAATGCACACGTGAAATAAAACAGCCAGACTGGATAAGTCTTCAATATGTGAACAAAATACATTTTTAAAGGCCTTTTTAAAGCTTGTTCCAAAATGCATCCAGAATGATTCCCGCCCCCCCTTTCAACAGCTTCCCCTTTTGTTGTAATTTCCACTTTGATGCAAAACTTGCAGGGCTGTGCTTTTACCAACATGCCAGGGTAGCTGGCTGAGGCAGGCTTGTTAGTTTCCCCCTTTCCCTCTGTTTTGCACTTCGCACATGCTCAGGAAACGGTTCCAGGGGCAGCAGCTATTTAGTGAGCCCGTTGTGTGTAAGCACACACAGCTCTCATCCGTAGGTCGAAGTCAATATGAAGGCAGTTAGGATCATAGAGTCACAGAATCATACAGTTGGAAGAGACCCCAGGGGCCATCCAGTCCAACCCCCTGAACTCACATCCAAGCCCTCCCTCTGACAAACGGCCACCCAGCCTCTGTTTAAAGACCTCCAAAGAAGGAGGAGACCTCACCACACCCCATATTCCACTGCTGGACAGCCCTGACCAGCAGGAAGTTCCTCCTGGGGTTCAAGTGGAATCTCCTTTCCTGCAGGTTGAATCCATTGCTCCGTGTCCTAGTCTCCGGAGCAGCAGAAAACAAGCTTGCCCCATCTTTGACATAACATCCCTTCCAATATTTAAACATGGCTATCATGTCCCCTCTCAACCTTCCTTTTGTCAGGCTAAATGCACTCGAAGGCTCTCCTCATAGGATTTCATGGCTTCCAGACCTTCCACCATTTTGGTCACCCTCCTCTGGACACGTTCCAGCTTGTCCATCTCCTTCTTGAACTGAGGTGCCCAGAACTGGACACAGGATTCCTCCGGATGAGATCTAACCAAAGCAGAATAAAGCGGTATTATTACTTCCCTTGATCTCGAAACTATACTCCTGTTGCTGCAACTCAGAATCGCATTGGCTTTTTTAACTGGTGCATCACGCCGCTGGCTCACGTTCAGCTTGTTGGTCTGCCAATTTCCCTAGATCCCTTTCACACAGATTGTTTTCAAGCCAGGTTATCCTCATCCTATATCTGTGCATTTCATTCTTTCTTCCTAAATGTAAGAGGAGGAAAGAATGGAATGAACAGATATAAGATGTCCTATTGTCAGCAACCAAGACGGTGTCCCAGGAAATAAGGAATAAAGAAGGAAAGAAGGACAACAAATAGAACCAGAACAAGAGCAGCAATATATAGCAGCAGAAGCCGTAGCAATAATAATAATAGTAATAACAATAACAATAATAATAATAGTATAATAATAATAGTATAATAATAATAGTAAAGTAATAATAATAGTAATAATAATAGTAATAATAATAATAATAATGTGCATGATGGCCCTGACTTAAGCAGTGTTCCTATTTTACATCAGATGAATTTGGATTCTTTCTCCAGCCTTTGGTTTATGGTCTGTTTGCTTGAATTAATTGATGAAGTTCCTCTTCAAATATGCCATAAATGGGTCTCCTTTTTTTCTTTTTTTGCAGAGTTTTAAATGCAATATGACGTTGGAGCAAAACTGGGAGGGAGAGGATTAGATTTAAGTTCCACTGAAGGGGAAAATGTTTATTTCTGGAAAGTCCGGAAAGTCTGTCCCTTTCATGCAGGGACAAGAGGGAGAAAGCTGAGATGAAGGGAAGTTTTTTACCGTGGGAATGCATTTCCATGCGCAATATAAGAACGGCAGGAAAGACAAAAATCCCTCTTTTTGCAAACGGCACAATTTATGTGCAATTTTTTTTTTACAAAGTTGGACACAGAAAAGCAAACTGTGCATGACAACGTCTCTGAAACATGTTCTCAAAACATCGAATTATAGCATGATATGGTTCAAAGGGACTCCTAAGGGCCATCCAGTCCAACCCCCTTCTGCCGTGCAGGAAGACACCATCAAAGCCCTCCCTCGGGCAGGTGGCCGTCCAGCATCTCCTAAAAAACCTTCAAAAGAGGACACTCCACCACACTCCATGGAGGCAGCAGCAGAGTCCACTGTCCAACTGCTTATAGCATCAGGAATTTCCTCCTAAGGTTTAGATGGAACCCCTTTTCCTGAAGTTTGGAGCCATTGCTCCGTGTCCTAGTCTCTGGAGCAGCAGAAAATAGGTTTGCTCCGTCTTCAACATGACATCCCTTCAAATATTTAAACAGGGCTGTCATGTCCCCTCTTGACCTTCTCTTCTCCAGGCTAAACCTACTCAGCTGCTCCTTACAGGGCTTCATGGTTTCCAGGCCCTCTTTGGTCTATTCCATCCTTGGATAGCTTTTACACTAAAGTTCTTCCTAAGGTTTAGGTGGAACCCCATTTTCTTGCCATTGTTCTTTGCAATTCTTTGCAATTTCTTGCAAATATTATTATTATTATTATTTCTATTGAACAGAGACAAAAATAACAACACTACGCGACAATATATAAAATTAAAAATACGTTAAAAAACACAATACAATTTCTTGCAATGTAATAGAATCATTGTTGGAAGAGACAAATATGGCCACCAATTCCAACCCCTTCCCTTGCTGCTCCAGAAACCAGGATACTATGAAGCAATGGCTTCAAACTTCGGGAAAGGGGATTCCACCTAAACCTTAGGAAGAATTTCCTCATGGTAAGAGCCATTCAACAGTGGAATCTGCCGCCGCCTCCATGGAGTGTGGTGGGGTCTCCTCCGTCCTTGGAGGTTTTTAAAGAGAGGCTATATGTCTTCTTGCATGGCAGAAGGGGGTTGGACTGGATGGCCCTTGAGGTCTCTTCCAACTCTACAATGCTATGAATCTCTTTTCTTGTAATTTGAGTCCATTGCTCCACGTCCTGGTCTCCGGAGCAGCAGAAAACAGGCTTGCTCCGTCTTCAACATGACATCCCTTCAAATATCTTAGCATGGCTATCATGTCCACTCATAATCTTCTCTTATCCAGGCTAAACCTACTCACCTCCCTCAGCTGCTCCTCAGAGGGCTTCGTGGTTTCCAGGCCTTCTACCATTTTGGTCGCCCTCCTCTGGACACCTTCCAGCTTGTCCATCTCCTCCTTCAGTTGTCATGCGCAGAACTGGACACAGCATTTTTCCAGGTGGAGTCTGCCCAAAGCAGAAGAGAGTGGAACCATCACTTCCCTCAATCTCAACATTATATTTCTATTGATTCAGCCCAGAATTGCGTTGGCTTTTGTTGCTGGTGGATCACACTGCAGGCTCATGTGGTCTGACCAAAGCAACATAGAGTGGCATTAGTACTTCCCTTGATCTGGACAATGCAGTCCCCCTGAAGCTACCTATAACTTCATTGGGGTTTTTTGCTGCTGCATCACACTATTGGCTTGCGTTTTCATTTGTGGTTTGCAGATAAGTCATGCATAGGGAAAGCTAGTACCAAACTATTTATCATGTGCTAAAAGTAAAGCTAAAGCTAACTTCCATTCTTATGTTAGTAGCTAAACACAGATGGAAAGCCCTCTCCTGAAGAATTCCCCTCAGTTGTGCTATTTCTTGGTTGCAGTCAACAATAAAAAGATCATGATTTGGAAATCTACTTTTTTTCCTAAGGTGTGCAATTCACACTCCTGTGAAGAACTCAGGGGTCTGCTGCTAGAAATGTTGCAATGAAGGTGACGCGGGAAGAAGCAAAGGAAGCTTTGCAAGCCACAAGCTCTCTAATACTTTGCGTGGGAAGCTATTGCGTTGCCTGAATGGAAAATATTAAAATCATAGAATCCTAGAGTTGGAAGAGACCCCAGGGGCCATCCAATCCAACCCGCTGCTATGCAGGAACAAACACTCAAACCATTCCCAGCAGATGGCCATCCAACTTCTGTTTAGAAACCTCCAAAGAAGGAGGAGACAGGTCATTTTGCCAGTTCCTTCCTCTGAAAAACAACCTGGTATTGCACTGGTGGTCTCCCATCCAATTACTAACCAGGGCTGACCCTGCTTAGCTTCCAAGATCGGATGGGGTTTGGTACCTTGTATGTGCCTTCAGATCACGTTATGGTAACCCCGTGAATTTCCTAGGGTTTTCTTCATCCCTGGAGGTCATTGTGCCAGTTCCTTCCTCTGAAAAACAACCTGGTATTGCACTGGCGGTCTCCCATCCGAGTGCTAACCAGGGCTGACCCTGCTTAGCTTCCAAGATCAGACAAGATCGAGTGCCTTTTCTTTTTGCAAACAAGTAAGGACTTCTCTGTTTTCAAGGGGCATTTGACAATTGGTCTGTCCAACCTAATCAGTGGTTGCATTTTATTATATTGGTTTTTCTATTAATTTGATTTTCCTATTAGTTTTTTTTTTTTTTAGTAGTCCAACCTCTTCTTTTGAAACTTGTGTATTTCGTCGCTTTTTAACGAGGTAGATTTAGATTGGAGAAGGGAAGAATGAGAGGCAACGTGATAGAGCTACCATTAAATATTTCAAGGGATGTCATGTAGAAGAAGGAGGAAGCTTGTTTTCTGCTGCTTCAGAGACCAGAACATGAACTAATGGGTGGAAAGAACAAGAAATGCAATTCTACTGAAACATTAGGAAGAATTTTTTTTTTTAAGAGTGATTTAACAGTGGAATAGTTTGCCTTGGGGGGTCTGGACTCTTCCACCTTTTAAGGTCTTCTAAAAGAGGTTAGAATCCTAGAGTTGGAAGAGACCCCAAGAGGCCATCCAGTCCAACCCCCGTCAGCCATGCAGGAAACCACATCCAAGCCCCCCTTTGACGGATGGCCGCCCAGCCTCTGCTTAAAAACCTCCAAAGAAGGAGGAGACCCCACCACTCTCCATGGAGGCAGCAGCAGATTCCACTCCTGGAGAGTTCTGACCATCAGGAAGTTCTCCCAGAGGTTCAGGTGGAATCGCTTTCCCTATACTTTGAATCTATTGCTCCTTGTCCTGGTCTCTGGAGCAGCGGAAAACAAGCGTGTTCCATCTTCAACATGACACCCTTTCAAATATTTAAACATGGCTATCATGTCTCCTCTTAACCTTCCCTTCTCCAGACTAAACCGACCTAAGATGCTCCTCAGAGGGCTTCATGGCTTCCAGACCCTCCACCATTTTGGTTTCCCTCCTCTGGACGTGTTCCCGCTTGTCGACATCCGTCTTGAATTGACGTGTTCAGAACTGGACACAGGATTATTCCAAATGAGGTCTAACCAATAAAGTGGTACCATTACCTCCCTCGATCTAGACACCATTCTCCTATTGATGCAACCAAGAATCGCGTTGGCTTTCTTGGCTGCTGCATCACACTGCTGACTCACGCTCAGCTTCTTATCCACCAAAACTCCTTAGATCCCTTTCACACATACTGCTATCCACCCATGCATCCCACATCCTATATTTGTGCATTCCATTTTTACTGACCTTACATTTCTCCTTGTTCAAACGCATTTTGTAAGCCTTGGCCCAGCTGTCCAATTTGTCCAGCTTCTTTTGAAATTTTATCCTGACTTCTGGTGTATTAGCATGCCCTCCACTCCTTCATCTGAGTCACTAATGAAGATGTTGGATAGCCCTGGGCCCAGGACAGAACACTGCCGCACCCCCCAAAAGTCTCTTCTCTCCAGGATGAGGAGCAGCCATGGGTTTGGCTGGTCAACCCATTCCAAATCCAACATTAATGGAGATGTTGGATAGCCCTGGGCCCAGGACAGAACACTGCTGGAACCACCCAAAAGTCCCTTCTCTCCAGGATGAGGAACAGCCATGGGTTTGGCCGGTCAACCCATTCCAAATCCAACATTAATGGAGATGTTGGATAGCCCTGGGCCCAGGACAGAACACTGCAGCACTCCCAGAAAGTCCCTTCTCTCCAGGATGAGGAGCAGCCATGGGTTTGGCTGGTCAACCCATTCCAAATCCAACATTAATGAAGATGTTGGATAGCCCTGGGCCCGGGACAGAGCACTGCAGCACCCGCCCAAAGGTCTCTTCTCTCCAGGATGAGGAGCAGCCATGGGTGAGGAGCACCCTTTGGGTTTGGCCGGTCAACCAATTCCAAATCCACCAGCGTGCCCTCTGCTCCTGCATCCATTGAGGAAGATGTTGAAAAGCAAGGCATGGCCTGCACTCTGATGTCCAAAACAATTAAGAGTGAGGAGAGCACTCCATTGCAAAGCAGCCGAGGGAGGGAAGCGGAGCAACGTGACTCCGAATGCAATCAGCTCGCCAAAGAGGGATCGCTGCTCATTCCTCCGTCCGCTCGTGTTCTCTCTGCCTCCCACGGCTCTCCGGCCATTAAAGACCAAAAAGCACGCCACAGAGTCTATTAAAGACTGCGGCGGGGAGGGAGCGGGCAGGGAAGATGATGACCAAGGCGGCCGTTGAGGATCTAACTTTGCAATTAATAACTGGCCAGAAAAGCAGACGGAGAAAACGAGGAAGCGCACTCGGAATTGGATCAGGTTGCTTTCGTTCCGGGCTCAGGATTAATGAACCCGGTTTCCGAGGGGGTCCCTTTGAACCATCCAGGGCTAGAGTCCTGCGGAGGGAATTGTGAAGTCGTTGGGTTTACACCAGTGGTTCTCAACCTGTGGGTCCCCAGATGTTTGTGGACTTCAGCTCCCAGAAGCCCCAGCCACTATGGTCAATGCTCAGGGCTTCTGGGAGCAGAAGTCCAAAAACATCTGGGGACCCACAGGTTGAGAACCACTGGTTTACACACTGGTTCTTCTATCGTCTGTCGGAAGTGCTTTGAGGGTGTTCTTCCATGGCAGGGGGTTGGACTGGATGACCCCTGTGGTCTCTTCCATTTCTATGATTGGTGGAATCTTAGAGTTGGAATGGGCCTTCAATGACCATAAAGTCCAACCCGGTGCACAATTCTCCTGAAACATGTCCATCCAACCTCGATATAAAGACTCCAACGCTCTTGAAATATGTCCATCCAGCCTCTGATAAGGAGCCCATCGTTCATATTCTACTCTCCAACAGCTCTCAACCATCGGGGAGTTCTTCCTAATCTTTAGGTGGAATCTCTTTCCCTTTAGTTTGGATCCATTGCTCCATGTCCTGGTCTCTGGAGCAGCAGAAAACAGGATTGCTCCATCTTTCAGGTATTGAAAGATGGCTCTGTCATGTCTCCAAACATACCCAGGTGCCTTGGAAGGCTTGGTGTCCAGACCTCTTTGTCTGCATTTTCCAGACAGGGCTTCCTACACCAGGATCAGTGCTAAAAAGATCTTTCCAAGGTGTTGGTTCTGTTTTCAGGACAGGTTTTGAAGGAGAAATGTCATAGAATTGACCCCCAAGGGGCATCCAGTCCAGCCTGCTTCTGCCATCAAAGCATTCCCAACAGATGGCTGCCCGGCCTCTGTTTGGAGACCTCCAAAGAAGGAGGAGACTTCCATGGAGGCAGTAGCGAATTCTCCTCTCCAACTGCTCCTTTCCACCAGGAAGTCCTTCCCAAAGTTTAGATGGAATCTCTTTTCCTGATGTTTGAAGCCATTGCTCCATGTCCTAGTCTCTGCCGCCGCAGAAAAGAGGCTTGCCCCATCCTCCATATGACATCCCTTCCAGTATTTAAGCGTAGCCCCGGGAGCAGCAGTGGCCACGGGATAATCCTTTTCTTAGCCAGCCGGTCAGTTGCAAGACTGGAGTGCAATTGCATCCCACTGACTATGCCGACCGAAGAGGAAATACTGCTATTCGTGTTTGCAATCCTCTGTTGAAGTCTGCATTGTGTTAACTTTACTTGCAGTCGGCTGCACAGTCGGGGCTTTAAGAAACCCTGTTGGTAAATTACAGTCTCCCCTCCACATTTCCTATGGAGAGGGTTTTTGGTGCTGAGAAATTGGGTTGCAAGCCATCCCTAAGTTAGTGGAGGAGGACAAGAGGCAGACTTCTTTTCCCTCAAGTATCACAATATTTATTGATAGGTACAAGTATCTAAAATCCGGGCATGACCATGTCTTGATGAATTAAGCAGACTGTAATTGCAATACTATAATAGGACCGATTCGGTTTCTCACAATTTTGCTTCCCAAAGACCACTTCCTAGGGCATTTATCCACTGGTTATTTTTGTGCAAGTAAACCATTTTTTAATCTATATATATATATATATATATTTGTGCACATAAAGCATAATGCACATAAAGCCCATTATTAGAGGTAGAAATATTATGGCAACCGTCATGGAGTACAGGGTTTTTCGGGCGGGTTTTGAAATATTTTTATTGAAGAATTTCCTTTGAAAATAAAAAAAATCTTCCCACTTCCAAGCTTAAATTTTCCAGTTGAATCTACTTATTTCCATTACATCCAAACATAATTTCCGCTTAATAAAGAAAAGAGCAATTACATTATTTTTTCTTCATTTCTTATACATTTATATCCTTATCCAGTCCAAAACTCCTCTCCGTTCCCTTTCAAAGTTCTGGATAGGTTTCTTTTTCAAAGAAAATGCTATTTTTTCCGTCTCTACCATATCTAAAACGTTTAACTTCCATTCTTCAATATCAGTATATTTCTTTTCTTTCCAATATTGCTCCTATGTCAACCTTGCAGCGGTTATGAAATACAGTAATGTCTTCTGATGGCATCTTGTTTCATCGATTACAGTTAATGGATTACAACCAAATGGATAATCAAATATTTCAACGACTCAAGTGTCACACTAAGCAAAGTGCATTTCCGCAATATTCAGGATTGCTATTCAGTTTTCTAACTATGGTGACGGGCATCAAAGGAGACCCTAATAGGGGCTGCTTCTGAATTTATTTTTCAAGGGCTGCACGGTTTAATCGGTGCTGAAAGGTGGGCGGCTTCCCCCAGAAAAGAAGCACCCCACAAATAGGTACAAAAGGTGCATCACAGCGTTGCCCCAAAACTGTCACTCCCTGAACTGGATGCCCATAAAACAACTCAGAAATCTTCGAGTGAAGTTAGGAAGAAAATGTTTCATTAACAATTGCGCAATCGGGCGGAGCGAAGTCGGATCTGAACGCAGCCTTTCATTCAGAATTTATATCTTCAAAAAATACACGTGAGCATTTCCCATTGGTTAAAATCACACTGCGTGTTCATCTCTCCAGAACTCTGATTTCTGCCCCAAGGAGTTACATCATCTGTACTGAAGGTTTGCTTTTAACTCTGTGTTGGACTTATCATAAAATCATAGAGTTGGAAGAGACCCCTGAGGTCATCCAGTCCAACCCCCTTGCAGGAAGATACCATCAAAGCCCTCCGCTGGACAGTTGGCCATCCAGGCTCTCCTTAAAAAAACCCAAAAAAGGACAGAGACTCCACCACACTTCCACTGCCAAACAGCTCTGACCATCAAGAAGTTCTTCCTGAGGTTCAGGTGGAATCTCCTTTCCTGCAGTTTGAATCCATTGCTCCACGTCCTAGTCTCTGGAGCAGCAGAAAACAAGCTTGCTCCGTCTTCAACATGACGCCCTTTCAAATATTGAAACGTGGCTATCATGTCCCCTCTTAACCTTCTCTTCTGCAGACCTCAGCTCCCTCGGCCGCTCCTTGTAGGGCTTCACGGCTTCCAGATCCTTCACTATTTTGGTTGCCCTCCTTGGACGCGTTCCATCTTGTCAACATCCTTCTTGAATTAAGGTGCCCAGAACTGGACGTAGTGTTCCAGATGAGGTCTGACCAAAGCAGAATAGAGTGGTACTATTGCCTCCCTTGATCTCAACATCATACTCCTATTGATGCAATCAAGAATAATGTTGGCTGTTTTGGCTGCTGCATCACACTGTTAGCTCATGTTCACCTTCTGGTCCACCAAGACTCCTAGGTCCCTTTCATACATACTGCTATCCAACCACGTGTCCCCCATCCTATACTGGTGCGTTCCATCTTTTCTATCTAAGTGTAGGACCTTACATTTCTCTCTGTTCTCTCTGGCACGACTTATTTCTGGAAATCCATGTTGACTTTTAGAATAAGTTCTAGGGTAAAACCCATTGAATCCATGGTTGAATGGGGAATCAACATGTTGGTAAATCCCATTGATTCAGAGCCAAGCAGAGTAAGACACAATCCCAAATGGAACCGTGAGAGATTAAAGCCCCACTTAGAACCATAGAGTTGGAAGAAACCCCAAAGGTCATCCAGTCCAACCCCCTTCTGACATGCAGGAAGACACCATCAAAGCCCTCCCTTGGACAGATGGCCATCCAGTCTCTGTTCAAAAAACCTCCAAAGAAGGAGGAGACTCCACCACACTCCATGGAGGCAGCAGTGGATTCCACTACCAAACTGCTCTTACCCTCAGGAAGTTCTTCCTGAGGTTTAGATGGAATCTCTTTTCCTGGAATGAATCCATTGCTCCTTGTCCTAGTCTCTGGAGCAGCAGAAAACAAGCTTGCTCCATCTTCAACATGACATCCCTTCAAATATTTAAACATGACTATCATGTCCCCTCTTAAATTGCTTTTTGTCAGGCTAAACCTAGCTCCCTAAGCCACTCCGGCTAGAACTTCATGGGTTCCAGGCCTTCTCCCATTTTGGTCACCCTCCTTGGGACTCATTCCATCTTGTCCATATCCTTCCTGAACTGCAGTGCCTAGAACTGGACACAAGAATATTCCAGGTGGGGTCTGACCAAAGCAGAATAGAGTGGGACTATCACTTCCCTTGACCTAGACACTATTATTGATGCAACCAAGAATCGCATTGGCTTTCTTGGCTGCCGCATCACGCTGCTGGCTCATGTTCAGCTTGTGGTCCACCAAGGATCCGAGATCCCTTTCACACGGACTGTTATCCAGCCACATGTCCCCCATCCTATATTTCTGCATTCCATTTTTTCCTGTCCTTACATTTCTCTCTGTTGAATTTCATTTTGTGAGCTTTGGCCCAGCTCTCCAATCTGTCAAGGTCATTCTGAATTTTGATCCTGCCCTCTGACCTATTAGCAACCCCTCCCAGTTTGATGTCATTTGCAGATTTGATAAGACTGACCTCTATTCCCTCATTCATGACATTGATAGAGATGTTGGGGTGCTGTGGGATCTGTACAAAAGGCCTTACTCCAGCATCGGCCCTCTGCAAACTACAGATCCCAAGATCCCGTAGAATGAGTCCATGCTGGAAATGGGATAATCTGCAGTGTGGATAAAACCAGGTTTTTTAATCCAGTGGTTCTCCAAGTTTATTCCCCCAGATGTTTTGGACTTCAACTCCCATAAGTCTCATCCAGCACAACCAGAAGTCAAGACTCCTGGGAGCTGAAGTCCCAAAGTGCTGGAGGACTGACGTTTGGGAAGCACTGCTCTGACCACTTGGCCCTGTTGCCTCTCTTTTAGGGGATGTTGTTGCTAAGTCTTCCTAAACAGAGCAAGAGATGGAGAGATTTAACCAGCAGGAGGCTCAATGAGCTTTCCACCATTGCGGCCACATTGCCGCAGGTCGGACTCCCATCCGAAACGGACACGTCGCCACACCACCCAGGCAGCACCTTGGCTTCCTGCCAGGACTTGCGGTGGGCTTTCTCTTGCCGTAATCAGATTGACGGGAAAGCGGTTGAGCAAATTGCAAATCCCGGCAGGCTAAATTAGATCTAATGGATGAGGTAAGCTTCTTAACAAGGAGACCTTATATTTCTAATATTAATAATTAGGGAGAGAGCAGGGAGTGAAAATCAAGCTTCGCCGGAGATCCAGAGCTTTGGGCAGATGGTGACAGACAGCTGTTGACACAAGGAGGGGGGCTGCTTCGTGTGACCCCCAACTCACCCTTCACCACCTGCTTTCCAAGAAGACACAGAGACCCCAAGGAGAGGACTCCAATGTTTAGGTAGAATCGCTTTTCCTGATGTTTGAATGCATTGCTCCATGTCCTGGTCTCTGGAGCAGCAGGAAACAGGCTTGCTCCATCTTCAACATGAATCCCTTCAAATATTTAAACCTGGTTTCATGTTACCTTCTCTTTGCCAGACTAAACCTACCCAGCTCTCTCAGCCGCTCCTCAGAGAGCTTCATGGTTTCCAGGCCATTTTGGTCACCCTACTCTGGACACCTTCCAGCTTGTCCATATCTTTGCTGAACAGGATTCCTCCAGGTCGGGTCTGACCAAAGCAGAATAGAGTGGGACTATCCCGTCTCTTGCCTCCTGTTGATTCAACCCAGAATCACATTGGCTTTTTTAGCAGCCGCATCACACTGCTGGCTCACGTTCAGCTTGTGGTCTTGTAAGACTCTTAGATCCCTTTCACATGGACTGTGGTCAAGCCAGGTCTCACCCATCTTATATCTGTGCGTTTCAATCTGAGACGAAATTGTGCAGATTTTCTGCAGAAGTTGAGCAGCTTGACCAAGGAATTGTAGTTTTTTGGGAATTGCACGGAAATTGCAGACTGTGCCACTTTCCTAAGAGAAAGGAAACCATGCAGCGTTCAAAGCTGGTGAAGGCTGCAGTGTCTATCTTGCTTGTGTTTCTTTTTCCTGCTGCATAACGTTAGATTTGTGCAGAATTTAAAGCGGCAAAGCTGGAACGTGTCCAGAGGAGGGCGACCAAAATGGTGAAGGGTCTGGAAGCCACAAAGCCCTATGAGGAACGCCTTAGGGAGTTGGGGATGTTTAGTCTGCAGGAGAGAAGGTTAAGAGGGGCCATGAGAGCCATGTTTAAGTATTTGAAGGGATGTTATATGGAAAACGGAGCTAGCCTGTTTTCTGCTGCTCCAGAGAGTGGGACACGGAGCAATGGATTCAAGCTGCAGGAAAGGAGGTTCCACTTGAACCTCAGGAAGAACTTCCTGATGGTCAGAGCAGTTGGAGAGTGGGATCTGCTGCTGCGTCCTTGGAGTGTGGTGGGTCTCCTCCTTCTTTGGAGGTTTCTAAGCAGAGGCTGGATGTCCATCTGTCGGGAATGCTTTGATGGGTGTTCCTGCATATCAGGGGGTTGGACTGGATGGCCTCTGGGGTCTCTTCCAACCCTAGAATTCTATGAAAGCATTGATTTCTAAAGCAAAGCTGCACAGTTTCTCAATCTCCTGCACAGTTTTCAGGCACGTCACAGCTTCCGTCGTTCCAGAAACAAACGAACAAGTCCCAACAAATTGCAAGAACATTTGCTTAGAGGTGGGAACTCCAAATTCTATTGCAGTCAGGAATCTAACATATTTCCCCAAGCAAACCCCAGTGGTCACAGCTGCCCACGTGTGCGTCCCCGTAAAAAACCTCGCTCACGTCCAAATTCTCTGCAGCCTTCCTTTCTCCATGGAAGACAAGAGAAGGATCTATCTCACTACCTTCAGAGCTGCAGCCATGATTTAAGGCTCTTTTGGGGACAGGCGTTCCGGGAGATATTAGCTGGCCCCTTCGCCAGCCCCGGGCAAGCCAATTTCTCCAGCTATTTCCAGTTTTTATTTACAGCGGCTGGAGTCAGAATCATTTTCCATCTCTTTGATCACGGCTATCTCGGGTGAAGCACACTGGCGGCTATAAATCAACAGTCTTCTCTCCTTCCACTGGTCTACGCGTTTTCTCGGCTGATTGTTATTCACGGCTTGTTGGTTGCAAGAGCTTTTTCGGGAGGACAAAGCAACATCCTCCATCCATCTAAACCAGAATTGCTAACTCCATCTGGCAGGAGCTGGCCTCTCCGGGCAGGTCAGAATTCCTGCCTAGAGATGCCACTTTGGAACTTGACGTGGGGAAATGGGACCCAGACCCCTGGGAGCAGTATTACCAACTCTGACTGGCAGCATCCAGGGTGTCGGGCACGATTTTAGTCCCTAGAGGGGCTGCCCTCGGGAATGAACCTCTGAACTTATGCACAAGGCCATGGGAAGCTGCCCCTCTGTGGAGTGGAGAACCCATCTGCCCCAGTAGTGGTTCTCCAAGATTCCTCATTTTGTCCTCTCTGTGGTCTCTTCCAGTTCTGTGAGCCTAGATTTCCTCCAAAAGTGACAGAATCATACATCATAGAGTTGGAAGAGACCCCAGGGGCCATCCAGCCCAACCTCCTTCTGCCATGCAGGAGTAAATACTCAAAGTACCCCCAGCAAATGGCCATCCAGCCTCTGCTTAAGAACCTCCAAAGAAGGAGGAGAGTCCATCACACTCCATGGAGGCAGCAGAGGATTCCACAGCCGGACAGCTCTGACCGTCATGAAGTTCTTCCTGAGGTTCAGGTGGAATCTCTTTACCTGTAGATTGAATCCAATGCTCCATGTCCTAGTCTCTGGAGCAGCAGAAAACAAGCTTGCTCCATCTTCAACATGACATCCCTTCAAATATGTTAACATGGCTACCACATCCCCACTTAACCTTCTCTTCTGCAGACTAGACATCCCCAGCTCCTTCAGCCGTTCTTCATAGGGCTTTATGGCTTCCAGATCCTCCACCATTTTGTTTGTCCTACAGCTTGTTCATCTCCTTCCTGAACTGTGGCGCCCAAAACTTAACACAGTTTTCCAGATGAGGCCTAACCAATGCAGAATAGAATGGTGCCATTACTTCCCTTGATCTGGACACCATACTCCTATTGATGCAACCAAGAATCGCATTGGCCTTTTTAGCTGCCACCTGAACCTCAGGAAGAACTTCCTGATGGTCAGAACTGTCCGGCAGTGGATTCTGCTGCTGCCTCCATGGAGTGTGGTGGAGTCTCCTTCCTTCTTTGGAGGTTTTTAAGCAGAGGCTGGATGGCCATCTGTCCAAGGGAATGCTTTGATGGGGTCTTCCTGCGTGGCAGAAGGGGGTTGGACTGGATGGACTCTTGGGAGTCTCTTCCAACTCTAGGATTCTATGATCTGCCCCATTAGAGGGTCTCCAAGGGTTCCTCATTTTGTCCTGTCACTGCGTCTATGGTCTCTTTCCAGACCCTTCACCATTTTGGTCGCCCTCCTCTGGACACGTTCCAGCTTTGCCGCTTTAAATTCTGCACAAATCTAACGTTATGCAGCAGGAAAAAGAAACACGAGCAGATAGACGCTGCAGCTTTCGCCAGCTTTGAATGCTGCACGGTTTCCTTTCTTTTAGGAAAGTGGCACAGTCTGCAATTTCTGTGTAATTCCCAGAAAACTACAATTCCTTGGTCAAGCTGCTCAACTTTTGCAGAAAATCTGCACAGTTTCGTCTCAGATTGAAACGCACAGATATAAGATGGGTGAGACCTGGCTTGACCACAGTCCGTGTGAAAGGGATCTAAGAGTCTTACGAGACCACAAGCTGAACATGAGCCAGCAGTGTGATGCGGCAGCTAAAAAAGCCAAAGTGATTCTGGGTTGAATCAACAGGAGTCAAGAGACGGGATAGTCCCACTCTATTCTGCTTTGGTCAGACCCGACCTGGAGGAATCCTGTTCAGCAAAGATATGGACAAGCTGGAAGGTGTCCAGAGTAGGGTGACCAAAATGGCCTGGAAACCATGAAGCCCTCTGAGGAGCGGCTGAGGGAGCTGGGTAGGTTTAGCCTTGTAGATGCCTCTCTCTTTGCTTCCCTTCTGAGGACAACCTGCCCCCAGGACTGCCTCCAAATTCCCTCTACTTCTGAAAGTCCTTCTAGTGCCCAGTAAATTTCCATGCAGCCTTCGGGTGGCGAGGATTTGCTCTGCCGGAATTCTGTCCACCCTCACGTCTCCACCCCACGCCTGTTCATATTACGCTGCCGAGTTAAGACAAGCATATCAAAATGGGTCTAGCAAAAGGGAATTTTGGAAGGAGTGGGAAGCACACGCGCCTTGCCTGGAAGGGAGGCACGCCGACGGTTCACTCTGGCTGTGCCGGCAAATGGTTCAGCGTGCCCTTCGTTATTTCTGCAACGGTAGATTGTCGCGAGCTAATAATAATCCAGAGCTGTTTTGGTTTTTGCTAATGCAGGAACCGGTTGCAAAAGGGAGGGAAGGAAAAGTCCAGACTGGAACAAGCTTGGAGATCAAGCTTTACCAGGAGCAAATGCAGGGAGCTGGGTTTATGTTCAGTTAGCCTGGGGAAGAGAAAACTGACAGGTGAAATTGTCACAAGAGTTGAGATTCGTTGTCCTACAGAAGGTCATAGAATCTTAGAGTTGGAAGGGACCTCAGGGGCCATCCAGTCCAACCTCATTGTGCCATGTAGGAGCCCACATCAAAGCCCTCCCTTGGACAGATGGCCACCCAGCCTCTGCTTAAAAACCCCCAAAGAAGGAGGAGACCCCACCACACTCCATGGAGGCAGCATTTTCCACTCTGACCATCCGGAAGTCCTTCCTGAGGTTCAGGTGGAATCTCCTTTCCTGCAGCTTGAATCCATTGCTCCTCGTCCTGGTCTCTGGAGCTGCAGAAAACAGGCCCTCTCCCTCCTCAACATGACATCCCTTCAGATATTTAAACATGGCTATCATGTCCCCTCTTGACCTTCTCTTCTGCAGACTAAACATCCCCAGTTTCCTCAGCTGTTCCTCGGAGGGCTTCATGGCTTCTTCCAGACCCTCCACCATTTTGGATTCCCTCCTCTAGACACTTTCCATCTTGTCAATACCCTTCTTGAATTGAGGTGCCCAGAACTGGACACAGGGATATTCCAGGTGAGGTCTAACCAATGCAGAATAGAATTGTAACATTACCTCCCTTGATCTTGACACCATACTTCTATTGAAGCAATCAAGAATTGTGTTGGCTTTTTTGACTGCCACATCACACTGCTGGCTCATATTCAGCTCGTGGTCCACCCAGACTCCTAGATCCCTTTCACACAGACTGCAAAGTAAATGAGTCAGCAGTGTGACGCAGCAGCCAAGAAAGCCAACACGATTCTTGGTTGCATCAATAGGAGTATGGTGTTCAGACTGAGGGAGGTAATGCTTTGGTTAGACCTCATTTGGAATCCTTTGGCCAGTTCTGGGCACCTCAATTCAAGAAGGAGATGGACAAGCTGGAGGGTGTCCAGAGGAGGGAATCCAAAATGGTGTAGGGTCTGGAAGAAGCCATGAAGCCCTCTGAGGAACAGCTGAGGGAACTGGGGATGTTTAGTCTGCAGAAGAGAAGGTGAAGAAGGGACGTGAGAGCCATGTTTAAATATTTGAAGGGATCCCATGTTGGAGCAAGCTTGTTTTCTACCGCCCTGGAGTCAAGGACATGGAGCAATGGATTCAAGCTGCAGGAAAGGAGAGTCCAGCTGAACCTCAGAAAGAACTTCCTGATGGTCAGAGCTGTCCAGCAGTGGAATCTGCTGCTGCCTCCTGGAGTCTCCTCCTTCTTTGGAGGTTTTTAAGCAGAGGCTGGATGGCCATCTGTTGGGAATGCTTTGATGGGTGTTCCTGCATTGAAGGGGGTTGGACTGGATGGCCCCTTGAGGTCCCTTCCAACTCTAGGATTCTATGATTCTATTAAGTAATGTGAGCAAGGGATTAAGAAAAGGCAAGGTTTATTTCTGCTGCAAAAGTACATCGATATTTTGAGGAGGTCCAAAGTGAGACCAAACACCTCTCCCCATGCTTACCTTATATGCCCCAAATAGGTGCGTTGTCTCAGGTAAACCTTCCGAAAACAACGCTTAGCTCAAGCACATCCTCTCTGTCTGGCATCTCTCAGCATTGAGTCGTCCCAGTCAATATTAAACTGTCTGTCATGTCTGACTCTAAGCCGCCTCCGTTGAGAACGCTCAGAAATATGGAAACGCACATGGACGGAAATGCTCTTTTATTGGAAGTACGGATTGCATCCAAACATTACTTAAAGTGGCAGAAACTGACCAGCATTCTGCAAAGAATGTGCAGGTCCAAGAAATAATTATTCAGCTCATCTTACATTGATTGGTTGAGTTTAGATGTCTCATTAATCCGAGAGGTCTCCAAACCCCCCATTTGTTCTCCGTTTTATTTCCTTTGCTTCCTGCCTGGCGAATGCTAATTCTCTCAGCCCATCCTCATATTTCCCTTTGATCGCACCTGTATCCCACCGTAAAACAGCCTTCAAAGCCCAATTCTGGCGTTTGGTGCCATCTAATACCTCCAAAGAACTGCTCTGTTTATTAACTTTCGGTTTCCCAGCTTATCAAGGTATCTGCTATCCCCATTAAACAAGATTAAGAGCAATTACTGACCATGCCCGCTCAACATATAGCAGTGCCTAGTATGACAATAACAGAAGAGTAATTATTTATAACTACTTTCCCTGCAATTAGCACACGTGTACTATGATATATATATATATATATATATATGTATGTATGTATGTATATATGTATATATTTTTTTTCAATCAAGCAAGATACACAGTAATGTCTCTACACATGATTAATTACTAATTATCACCAAATAGCAGGACAGGCAAAGTACATATTTGCATAGTTTCACGGTTGCGTAGTTTCATATGCAGTAGGCCATGACTTAGCACTAGCTAATAATCTCCAAGAATCTACATCTACTGCCTGCCTATGATCTCTACAATATGCTTGTGGAATACAGTAAAGACTAACAGATTTATTTAAGCAATCGTTGTTAGAATTCCAGCTCTTCCTAGAGTTGGAAGAGACCTCGGGGACGGAGCAAGCTTGTTTGCTGCTGCTCCGGAGACGAGGACGAGGAGCAATGGATTCAAATTGCAGGGAAGGAGATTCCACCTGAACTTCCTGGTGGTCAGAGCTGACTGGCAGCAGAATATTCTGCCTGAATGGAGTATGGTGGAGTCTCCTCCTTCTTTTAAGCAGAAGCTGGATGGCCATCTGTTAAAGGGAATGCTTTGATGGGAGTTCCTGCATAGCAGAATGGGGTTGGACTGGATGGCCCCTTGAGGTCCCTTCCAACTCTCGGATTCTAGGATTCTATGAGTCACCCAAGGTCCTGGATTTCCAGCAGGGATCTGAACTCTGGTTTCCGTGGCCTGATGCTCAGACCACTAGACCATGCTGCTTCTCATTTCTAGCTGGATATTCTGCAGTATCTATATCATGAACGCTGCTCACATCCAGGGCGTTTTTGGGGACGGCCTGGAATTTCATTCCCTTTGGCATCTCAGTCCTCCCCGTCATGAGATTCTTAACGGGGCAGATCTGTCGTTTCCATTCCAAACGTACTCGCTTCCCGGCTATAAAAGCCTATCATTATCCTTTCTAATATAATTAAGACCAATTGAGCGGAATAATAAAACCGAGGTCGCGAAAGGGGAGCATCTCCACAGGGGGGTGGAATCAGCGCCGGCCTTGCATTCATCAGCAAGAAGAATAGGGAAGCCATCTTAATTGTTTTAAAGTTCCAGAAATTGTTTCACATGCCTCATAATTGTATCTGCTTGTGAAATCCTAATGAAGAGATTAAGAGAGAGAGAAGTCTTTGTTCTGCAAAAGGGGGAGGCAGGAGGCGGGGGACAATGGAAACCGCAAACATCAGGAAGAACTTATTTTGCATAAAAATTGATTCACACTGTAACATGGACAGTCAACGAGTGGCAGATTCTCCTTCTTTGAAGGAATCTAAACGGAAGATGGATGGACATCTTTGCAGATATCTTCAGGTCTGTTGACGTGAGTCAACGGTGTGATGCGGCAGCTAAAAAAGCCAATGCGATTCTTCGTCGCATCAATAGTGTGAGATCAAGAGAAGTTATAATACCACTGTTCTGCTTTGGTTATACTTTACCTGGAATATTGTGCCCAGTTCTGGGCACCCCAGATCAGGAAGGATAGGGACAAGATGGGACATGTCCAGAGGAGGGCAACCAAAATGGTCTGGAAGCCATGAAGCCCTCTGAAGAGAGACTTAGGGAGCTAGGTAAGTTTGGCCTGACAAAAAAGAAGGTTAAGAGGGGACATACTAGCCATGTTTAAATACTGGAAGGGATGTCATGTTGAAGATGGAGCAAGCTTGTTTTCCGCTGCTCCAGAGACCAGGACAAGGAGCAATGGATTCAAGCTGCAGGAAAGGAGATTCCACCTGAACCTCAGGAAGAACTTCCTGATGGTCAGAGCTGCCCGGCAGCGGAATCTCAATAGAGCGTGGTGGGGTCACCTCCTTCTTTGGAGAGGCTGGGTGGCCCTCTGTCCAAGGGAGGGCTTTGATGTGTCTTCCTGTATGGCAGACACATTGGATTGGGTGGCCCCGGGGGTCTCTTCCTACTCTATGATTCTATCTTTCTACGATTCTATGCACGCCGGCAGACTTCAATAGCAGGGGAGACGGGTGTTCCTACTCAGCGCCCTCTCTTCTCGACCTCAGCGAAATGGCTTCCTTCTGAGCCGCCCTCTTTGGCCTCCTGCATGACTGGGAGGCAAAGGTGCATCTAATTTCCCGAAATTATCACCCTCAGGCACCGGCTGCAAAGTCTCCGTTTCGGCTTGTCTTTCGGACGGTGGCGGCGCCAGCAGGACAGATTGCTCTCCGACCTCCGAGCCCTCCTCTCTCACAGGCACGGGCTGTAAAGCCCGTTACCCGGATTTCTGGGGTCCCTTGGGGGACACCTCCATGTGCTCCACGCGATGGGGAATGGAGACGAGCCAGAGCACGAGCAATAGCCCTGCGAGAGGCAGGGTAACCGAGCGGGGTCTTTTAGTCACGCCAGACTAATCTTATCTCTTTTTATGATAGAGTTACTCGCTTGATAGATGAAGGGAATGCTGTGGACGTAGTATATCTCGATTTCCTTTGACAAAGTTCCCCGTGACACTCTTGCAAAGAAGCTGGTAAGATGTGGGCTGGACGGGGCTACCGTCAGGTGGATTTGTAACTGGTTGGCTGACCGTACCCAAAGGGTGGTCACCAATGGCAGATTCTCATCCTGGGGAGAAGTGACTTTTTGGGGGTGCCCCAGGGTTCTGTCCTGGGCCCGGTGCTGTTCAATATCTTCATTAATGACTCGGATGAAGGAATAGAGGGCACGCTGATCAAATTTGCAGATGACACCCAATTGGGAGGGGTTGCTAATACGCCAGAGGACAGGATCAAAATTCAGAAGGACCTGGGCAGATTGGAGAGCTGGGCCAAGGCTAACAAAATGGATTTCAACAGAGAGAAATGTCAGGTCCTACACTTAGGCAGAAAAAATGGTATGCAGGAATATAGGATCGGGGACACGTGGCTGGCTAACAGTACCTGTGAAAGGGATCTGGGAGTCTTAATGGACTACAAGCTGAACATGAGCCAGCAGTGTGATGCGACGGCCAAGAAAGCCAACGCAATTCTTGGTTGCATCAATAGGAGTATGGTGTCTAGATCGAGGGAGGTATTGGTACCACTCTACTCTGCTTTGGTTAGACCTCATCTTGAATACTGTGTCCAATTCTGGGCACCCCAATTCAAGAAGGACATGGTCAAGCTGGAGCAGGTCCAGAGGAGGGTGACCAAAATGGTGAGGGGCCTGGAAGCCATGCCCTATGAGGACAGACTTAGAGAGCTGGGTATGTTTACTCTGCAGAAGAGAAGGTGGAGAGGGGACATGATAGCCATGTTTAAATATTTGAAGGGGTGTCATGTCAAGGAGGGAGTGGGCTTGTTTTCTCCTGCTCTTGAGACCAGGACAAGGAGCAATGGATCCAAGCTGCAGGAGGGGAGATTCCACCTGAACCTCTGGAAGAATTTCCTGACGATCAGGGCTGTCCGGCAGCGGAATAGGCTGCCTCGGAGTGTGATGGAGTCTCCTTCCTTGGAGGTTTTTAAGCAGAGGCTGGATGACCACTTGTCGGGAAGGCTTTGAGGGTTTTCCTGCATGGCTGAAGGGGGTTGGACTGGATGGCCCCTGGGGTCTCTTCCAACTCTACATTTCTATGATTCTATGATTCTACCCAGTTTTTACGGGGTTAGGCCGAGCCAAAAACCAAACAAAAATGTCCAATAAATAATTTTATTGAATTCAAGCCTCACCAACGCAATCACTCACACGTGCACCCAAGAGCTAGTAAGAAGCAAAAGAGAGGAAACAGGATAAGGGAATATTGAAGGGGGTGTAGCTGGGGTAATACTGCATCTTTTCCTGAAGTCCGGGGTCCGGGAAGACAGCGGAGAAGCAGGGCTTAGTACGGAGAGGACCGAGGGGATCACTCAACGGATGGAGAAACGGTCAGCTGGGGTGGCCGGGAGTGATCCAAAGAAAGTCGCAAAAACTGGGACTATTTGTAGGCGGGAAAGTACCTGGAGGGCTAATCCTTTCCCAGGGAGAACAATGGGTGTTGCAATGAGAAAGAAGCCCCACCATGGTAATTTCCTCTGTGTGGTGGGCTTGGAAGGTGTTGCCAAAGTCTCAGGATCTTCGGCTGTTTTAGTTTGTGTTGTGACTTCGTAGAATGCTAGAGTTGGGAGAGACCCCTGGGGCCATCCAGTCCAACCCCATTCTGCCATGCATGAACCCCCAATCGAAGCATTCCCAACAGATGTCCATCCAGCCTCTGCTTAAAAACCTCCAAAGAAGGAGGAGACCCCACCACACTCCATGGAGGCAGCCTATTCCACTGCCGGGCAGGAAGTCCTTCCTGAGGTTCAAGTGGAATCTCCTTTCCTGCAGTGGCACCTCCTTTCCTTTCACGTACATGGTCCTCGCCTGATGAAATATTTGGGGCAGACACGCTAATCCCCTCAAACCGGCTTCTCAGGGGCTGGGGACCCTTTGTTTATTGTGGGTTTGCACAGCTTGACGGGGGATTTTACCGGCCTGACCTGCGTTTCGGTTCGACCACTGCTGCCTACGTGCCCATCCGGGTGACCTCTCAGGCACATGGAATCCTGTTTTAATATCCAAATTGTAGACCCCGGGATAAGGGTTTTTCCAGTGGGGTAACAAGCCTCTGTTTCAGGGAAAAATAAATTGCTCTCCAATCTCTGACCCCTCATCCATCACACTTCTGGATCTCTTTGTTTGCTCTGCTGGAGAGCTGTTAACACACACACCGCTCCGGGGCGAGAAACAGGGTCCTTAAACCCTCGCTCAGACCCCGACACTTTGCTAGCGTTTTGGGTCTCATGCGACACCCCAGGCTTTTGCTCCTCTCGTGTTTCAGCCGTCTCTCCTCAACCCTCTGCTTCAGGACAGGTAAATATCACCCTATAGACCCAAGATCTCCCCGTTCTCTAACCTTTCTCTCCCTTCCCTCTGCTAGCCTTGTTTGGTCGTGAGGCTGCCTGATCTCTTGCATGCTTGCAAAATACCCCCAATAAAATGTCCTTTTGACCACCAGCTGGCATCTTGCATTTGGTACTGGGATTTTACAGATGGTACATGGCCCCAGAAAGATTACCAAAAAAATAACGAAAAGGACAGGGCTACTCTTAGTTGGATTTGTAATGGGTTGACCGACCGAACCCAAAGGGTGATCACGAATGGCTGCTTTTCATCCTGGAGAGAAGTGACTTTTTGGGGGTGCCACAGGGTTCTGTCCCGGGCCCAGCGCTGTTCAGTATCTTTATCAACGACTTGGATGAAGGAACAGAGGGCACACTGATCAAATTTGCAGATGACACCCAATTGGGAGGGGTTACTAATACGCCAGAGGACAGGATCAAAATTCCAAATGACCAGGATAGATTGGAGAGCTGGGCCAAGGCTAACAAAATGAAATTCAACAGAGAGAAGTGTAAGGTCCTGCACTTAGGTAGAAAAAATGGAACACAGGAATACAGGATGGGGGACACGTGGCTGGATAGCAGTACGTGTGAAAGGGATCTGGGAGTCTTCATAGACCACAAGCTGAACATGAGCCAGCTGTGTGACACGGCAGCCAAGAAAGCCAATGCAATTCTCAGCTGCATCAACAGGAGTCTGGTGTCTAGATGGAGGGAGGTACTGGTACCACTCTACTCTGCTTTGGTTAGACCTCATCTTGAATACTGTGTCCAGTTCTGGGCACCCCAGTTCAAGAAGGACCTGGTCAAGCTGGAGCAAGTCCAGAGGAGGGCGACCCAAATGGTGAGGGGCCTGGAAACCATGAAACCCTATGAGGACAGACTTAGAGAGCTGGGTATGTTTAGTCTGCAGAAGAGAAGATCAAGAGGGGACATGAGAGCCATGTTTAAATATTTGAAGGGATGCCATGTGGAGGAAGGAGAGGGCTTGTTTTCCGCTGCTCCAGAGACCAGGACAAGGAGCAATGGATTCAGGCTGCAGGAAAAGAGATTCCACTTGAACCTCAGGAGGAACTTCCTGACGGTCAGGGCTGTCCGGCAGTGGAATCTGCTGCTGCCTCCATGGAGTGTGGTGGAGTCTCCTTCCTTGGAGGTTTTTGAGCAGAGGCTGGATGGCCATCTGTCCAAGGGAGTGCTTTGAGGGTGTTCCTGCATGGCAGGGGGTTGGACTGGATGGCCCCTGGGGGTCTCTTCCAACTCTACATTTCTATGATTCTATGTGGTGGACATGCAAGATAGCAAAAAAAAAATTGGAAGGGGGTCCATGATGAAATCCAAAGAATTTGTAAGCTGAATTTTGAAATGAGACCGGGGCTTTATTTCTTAAATATGCTAGGGCAACAAGGGGAAATAAAAAGTCACCAGGAGATATTAGTATATCTAATAACTGCGGCAAGGTGGACATATGTGCAATATTGGAAAGAAAAGAAATATATTGGTATAGAAGAATGGAAGTTAAAAGTCCTGGATATGATAGAGATGGAAAAATTAGCATTTTCTTTGAAGAATAAATCTATCCAGAACTTTGAGAAAGAATGGAAAAGAGTATTGGATTGGGTAAGGATATAAATGGATAAGAAATCAAATAATATTAACTGTTCTTCGCTCTGTAAGATAGAAATTATGTTTGTAATGGAATGGAAATAAGCAACTTCAACTGCAAGATTTAAGCATGGAAGTGAAAGGGAGGGTTTTGTTTTGAAGACAAGCTTTCAATAAAAAATATTTAAAAAAAGAAAAGAAAAGGTCCCATGGTTGCCCCTCCTTTTTTTGCTATAATTCACCACCTTTCTGTTGAGACGCTGGCGTTGGGAGTGAACCCCGGAGTCCTCCAACTTTAGGGGTAACAAGGTGATGGCCCCCTTCAGATATCTGAAAGGACCTCAAGTGGAAGATGGAGAGTGATTGTCTTCTGCTGTTCCAGAAGACTGGACGTGAACCAATGGCACCAAAGAGTTGGACCAGATGACCCTCATGATTTTCAGCTCAGCGTTATTCTGGATGGTTTGCTCTGGTCTCGTCCCACTTTCTCCACCTCCTTGGCAAGTCCTGTCCCATTCCTCCCCTCGCTGGCCAATAAGAACAAGCCGGGAGTTCATAGAATCGTAGAATCCTAGAGTTGGAAGAGACCCCAGGGGCCATCCAGTCCAACCCCCTGCTATGCAGGAACACCCATCAAAGCACTCTCTCAACAGATGGCCATCCAGCCTCTCCTTAAAAACCTCCAAAGAAGGAGGAGACTCCACCACATTCCATATTCCATTGCCGGAAAGCTCTGACCGTCAGGAAGTTCTTCCTGAGGTTCAGGTGGAATCTCCTTTCCTGCAGCTTGAATCCATTGCTCCTTGTCCTAGTCTCTGGAGCAGCAGAAAAGAAGCTTGCTCCATCTTCAACATGACATCCCTTCACATATTTAAACATGGCTGTCATGTCCCCTCTTCACCTTCTCTTCTGCAAACTAGACATCCCCAGCTCCCTCAGCCGTTCTTCATAGGGCTTCATGGCTTCCAGATCTCCCACTATTTTGGTCGCCCTCCTCTGGAGGTCTTGCAACGCAAAACGATTTTGAACCTTCTGGAGACCAGAATCATAGAACCCTGGGGTCGGAAGGGACCCCAGAGGCCATCCAGTCCATCCAGTTATGCAGGAACAAACATCCAAAGCCCTTCCTTAGACAGATGGCCACCCAGGCTCTGCTTAAAAACCTCCAAAGAAGGAGGAGACTCCACCATACTCCATGGAGGAAGCAGCAGATTCCACTGCCGGACAGCCCTAACCAACAGGAAGTTCCTCCTGAGGTTCAGGTGGAATCTCCTTTCCTGCAGCTTGAATCCATTGCTCCTTGTCCTGGACTCTGGAGCGGCAGAGAACAAGCCTGCTCCCTCCTCAACATGACATCCCTTCACATATTTAAACATGGCTCTCATGTCCCCTCTTCACCTTCTCTTCTGCAGATTAAACATCCCCAGCTCCCTCAGCCGTTCTTCATAGGGCTTCATGGCTTCCAGACCCTCCACCATTTTGGTCACCCTCCTCTGGACACATTCCAGCTTGTCCATCTCCTTCTTGAATTGATGTGCCCAGAACTGGACACAGTATTATTCGAAATGAGGCCCAACCAATGCAGAATAGAGTGGTACCATTACCTCCCTCGATCTGGACACCATACTGCTATTGACGCAACCAAGAATCGCATTGGTTTTCTTGGCTGCCGCGTCACACTGCTGGCTCATGTTCAGCTTGTGATCTACCAAGACTCCTCGATCCTTTTCACACGTCCTGCTATCCAGCCCCATGTCCCTCATCCTAGACTTGTGACTTTCATTTTTTCTGCCCAAGTGCAGGACCCTACATTTCTCTCTGTTGAAATTCATTTTGTGAGCTTTGGCAGAGTTAAACTCTGACAGTCAATTACTTTACTGCTCGTTGCAATAATGTACCCAAGCGAGGAAGAAAAGATCCGAGCAGGAGATACAAAAGTATGGAAAGATTTTATGAGAACTGAAACAGCTCAAAGAGAAGGAGGCAGGAACGTACCCCAGCCTCAAGAATGAAAGGTATGTAAACAACTAAAAGTCTGGGAATATGTCTTACTTAGTTGGATGATGTGAGATTTATGGTCCTTGCCCAATCACAGCTTTGCATACCTGAAATTTTTATGGAAAGGTATAAAAACTGTAACCGGCATGCATACTGTAGTCTCAGCAACTTTGGACAAAGTGTGCTGCGTTGCTTGCTTTGCTACAAATAAACACTGTTGTTTATCTTAATGGATCACAAGCTGCACATGTGCCAGCAGTGTGATGCGGCAGCTAAAAAGGCCAATGCAATTCTTGGTTGCATAAATAGGAGTATGGTGTTTGGATCAAGCAAAGTACCATTCTATTCTGCTTTGATCAGACCTCGTCTGGAATAATATTGTGTCCAGTTCTGGGCAACTCATTTAAGGAAGGATATTGAGAAGGTGGAATGTGTCCAGAGGAGGGCGACCAAAATTGTGAAGGGTTTGAAAGCCATGAAGCCCTATGAAGAACGCCTTGGGGAGATGGGGATGTTTAGTCTTCAGAAGAGAAGGTCAAAAGGTGACATGATAGCCATGCTAAAGTATTAGAAGAGATGTCATGTCGAGGAGGGAGCAATCTTGTTTTCTGCTGCTCCAGAGACCAGGACAAGGAGCAATGGATTCAAGCTGCAGGAAAGGAGATTCCACCTGAACCTCAGGAAGAACTTCCTGGCAGTGAGAGCTGTCCGGCAGTGGAATATTCTGCCTTGGAGTGTGGTGGAGTCTCCTTCTTTTGAAGTTTTTAAGGAGAGGCTGGATGGCCATCTGTCTAAGGGAGAGCTTGGATGGGTGTTCCTGCATAGCAGGGGGTTGGACTGGATGACCCCTTGGGGTCTCTTCCAACTCTCAGATTCTATGAAAGTGTGTGGAGTATTAGTTATCCAGAGCACGACATCCCCTCTGAAGAACTCTTGCCCAAAAAACCCGTGGTAGGTTCATCTTATGGTCACCATAGGTCATAGAATCATACGATACTTGATTTGGAAAAGAACTCAAGGGCCCTCCAGCCCAGCCCCCTTTCTGTCGTGCAGGAATACATATCAAAGCACCCCCAAGAAATGGCCACCCAGCCTCTGCTTAAAAACCTCCAAAAGAGGAGGAGACTCCACCACACTCCATGGAGTCACCCTATTCCACTGCCAGGCAGCTCTGGCCATCCGGAAGTTCTTCTGAAGTTCAGGTGGAATCTCCTTCCCTGCAGCTTGGATCCATTGCTCCGTGCCCTAGTCTCTGGAGCGGCGGAAAACAAGCTTGCTCCATCCTTGAGATGACATCCCTTCAAATATTTAAAGATGGCTTTCCTGTCCCCATTAAGCCTTCTCTTCTGTGGAGAGAACTTGAAGGGACCCAACCACCAGCTGGAAGAGGCAGGGGTGGAACGAGGACAGTGCTAACTGCTAAGAACAAAAGGGTGCTCCTGAATGCTGTCAGTCCATGACACATTCCATCTTCCTTCTCCCAATCGAGCAATCTCTCCTTTCCATTCATGTTCCCACCTTCATCTCACCTCTTTTCCTTCTGCTCGTCCAGAGGCGATGACTCATCCCCACGTCTGGACTCACAACGCCACAGCATAACGCAACACAATACCCTCAATAATTCACCTTTTTTCCTTTATCCTCAAGGAGATCTCCAGCTCGTCATTCTTTAGCATCAAAGCAGGAACGATTAGAGCGCTCCTGTGTTTGCTTTGATATTCCCTTGTCCTGAAATAACCGGCTCCGTTTCATGCTCCCAGCTCCCTTCTCGCAGCTTGCTGATTCATATGAGCTCGTCTGGGATTTATTTATTTTTTTAATGGTTTGTTTGCTTATTAAACAACCCCTCCACCACTCTAATTACCACTCTATTCTGCATTGGTTAGGCCTCATTTGGAATAATACTGTGTCCAGTTCTGGGCACCTCAGTTCAAGAAGGATGTGGACAAGCTGGAAGGTGTCCAGAGGAAAGGACCCAAAAGGGTGGAGGGTCTGCAAGCCATGAAGCTCTGTGAAGAACGGCTGAGGGAGCTGGGGGTGTTTAGAGAAGGTTAAGAAGGGACATGAGAGCCATGTTTAAATATTTGAAGGGATGTCATGTTGAAGATGGAGCAAGCTTGTTTTCTGCTGCTCTGGAGACTAGGACATGGAGCAATGGATTCAAGCTGCAGGAAAGGAGATTCCACCTGAACCTCAGGAAGAACTTCCTGGTGGTCAGAGCAGTTCAAGAGTGGAATGTGCTGGCTCCATGGAGTGTGGTGGGGTTTCTAAGCAGAGGCTGGATGGCCATCTGCCCAAGGGAGGGCTTTGGTGGTGTCTTCCTCCATGGCAGAAGCGAGTTGGACTTGAGAGCCCCTGGCGTCCCTTCCAACTCTATAATTCTGTGACTCCACCACACTTCATGGAGCCAGCAGTGTATTCTCCCATTGTCAAACTGCTCTTACCCTCTAGAAATTCTTTCTGAGGTTTAGATGGAATACCTTTTCCCAGACTTTGAAACCATTGCTCCATGTCCTAGTCTCTCAAGCAGCAGAAAACAGGCTTGATCCATCCTCCATATGACAGGACTGTAGGAAAGGAGATTCCACCTGAACCTCAGGAAGAACTTCCTGATGGTCAGAGATGTCCAACAGTGGACTATGCTGCCTCGGAGTGTAGTGGAGTCTCCTTCCTTGAAGGTTTTTAAGCAGAAGCTGGATGGCCATCTGTTGGGAATGCTTTGATGGGTGTTCCTGCATCGCAGGGGGGTGGACTGGATGGCCCCTGGGGTCTCTTCCAACTCTATGATTCTATCATTCTAACCTCAGGACAAATGAGAGGCAACTTGGGTCTCCTCATCCAGCCCAACAGACATGCTTGGCTGCTTGTTTCCGGCTCACGGAGACCTCCATGAATTTTACGGTGTTTTGTTGTTGTTGTTTTGTCACAGTGCACTTAGGCTGAAAAAATGGAATGCACAAATATAGGATGTTGGACACATGGCTGGATAACAGTACGTGTGAAAGGGATTTAGGAGTCTTGGTGGACCACAATCTGAACATGAGCCAGCAGTGTGATGCGGCAGCTAAAAAGGCCAATACGATTCTTGGTTGCATCGATAGGAGTATGCTGTCCAGATGGAGGAAATTAATAGTACCACTCTATTCTGCTTTGGTCAGACCACATCTGGAATAATCCTGTGTCCAGTTCTAAGCCCCTCAATTCAAGGAGATGGACAAGCTGGAAGGTGTCCAGAGGAGGGCGATCAAAATGGTGGAGGGCCCAGAAACCATGAAGCCCTTTGAGGAGCGGCTGGGGATGTTTAGTCTGCAGAAGAGAAAGTTAAGAGGGGACATGATAGCCATGTTTAAATATTTGAAGGGATGGAGTAAGTTTGTTTGCTGCTGCTCCAGAGACCAGGACAAGGAGCAATGGATTGAAGCTGCAGGAAAGGAGATTCCACCTGAACCTCAGGAAGAACTTCCTGGCGGTCAGAGCTGTTATGGAGTATGGTGGGGTCTTCTCCTTCTTTGGAGGCTTTTAAGCAGAGGCTGGATGGCCATCTGTTGGGAATGCTTTGATGGGGGTTCCTGCACAGAAGAATGGGGTAGGACTGGATGGCCTCCGGGGTCTCTTCCAACTCTAAGATTCTATGATTTAATGACTCACTACAGATAAACAGTTATGTTTAACTCCGAGTGAAGTTTGTGGAGTGCCATGAGAGGTTGCCAGCATTGCCTTCCTTTGAGGCTGAGAGAGTGTGTCAGCTAGTGGGTTTCCATGGCGGACTGGGGATTCGAACCCTGGTCAAACCCAAAACTCCAACCATGACACCAGACTGGCTGTGTATATATTTAACAGCCACCGACAAAAGATTGAAAAGTCCAAAGAGGCTTTCGGGAAGCTTTGATGAGGTTTGGCCTCGTTGCAGCGTCCCCACGGGACATTTTTTATTTGATGGTTTTATGGATTGGTTTTCTGCTGGCATTGTACTTCGCCCATGGTTGCTTTCTTGCTTCCAGCCATGGTTTTTTTGCTATTTTAGCTGTTGCTGTTTTCTCCTGAAATGCCGTGCTTCCTCCCTCCCTAAATCCTTGGCCATTCTGCATTTCTTTGGAACATAAAGTTTCCAAAGTACAAGTTCTAAACAATTAATACCACAACCCATTTGCATAGCATGTGTGGGGGGGGGAAAGACCTATTGAGCTCAGTGGGTACTTCCTCTGACTAAATGCATTCAGGAGCAGGCAAGGGAGAAATTGGCTGAGGTTTCTCGACTGCAAAAAAGAAAGAAAGGTCCTTTCCGCATTACATTGTTATAGTGCGATTATTCCACTTTCAACATCCTATGGAATTTTGGGGTTTGGAGTTTAGGGGCCTTTGAGAATTCTCAGCCAGAGAGCTTTTGGCCTCAGGAAACTACAAACCTCAGAATCCCACAGGACGTTGAAAGTGGAATAATAGCACTATAAGAGTGAAGTGTAGAAAGGCCCAAAGAAAGAAAGAAAGAAAGAAAGATGAAAAGAAAAAGAGAAAGAAAGCACATTTTCAAAATGCAGAAGCAATGCTTAAATCACATTGTTTGGTCTCATAGAATCGTAGAGTTGGAAGAGACCCCAGGGGCCATCCAGTCCAACCCCCTGCTATGCAGGGACACCCATCAAAGCATTCCCGACAGATGGCCATCCGGCCTCTGCTTCAAAACCTCCAAAAAAGGAGGAGACCCCACCACACTCCAGATTCCGCTGCCGGACAGCCCTGACCATCAGGAAGTTCTTCCTGAGGTTCAAGTGGAATCTCCTTTCCTGCAACTTGAATCCATTGCTCCGTGACCTAGTCTCTGGAGCAGCAGAAAATAAGCTTGCTCCATCTTCAACATGACATCCCTTTAAATATTCGAACATGACTGTCATGTCCCCTCTTAGCCTTCTCTTCTGCAGACTAAGCATCCCCAGCTCCCTCAGCCGCTCCTCAGGGGGCTTCATGGCTTCCAGACCCTGCACCATTTTGGTCACCCTCCTCTGGCCACCTTCCAGCTTGTCCATCTCCTTCTTGAAATGAGGTGCCCAGAACTGGACACAGGATTCCAGGCGGAGTCTAGCCAAAGCAGAATAATGTGGTATTATTACTTCCCCTTGATCTCAACACGATGTTCCTGTTGATGTAGACCAGAATCATATTAGCTTTTTTAGCTGCTGCATCACACTGTTGACTCACTCGACTTCAGATTTTGGAGATACTCCAAAATCCAAAATTGTCCACAGGAGTGGCTAAGATAGCAACACCTTTGCTTTTGCTTTGCTTTGCTGTTGACTCTGTTGCAGGCAGCAATTAGCAAAGGATACCCAATAGCACTTAACGAGCAGTACCTTCCTTAGTGCAACGATACTATTACGTACATGTGACAACAGCCAGGGATCTTGACACCCAGTGGGTTTTCCAGGGCTGAATGGGGTTTCAAAGAATCAAACTGCCTCTCCTTGGCCGGATTTCTTCAGAGGAGGCTTGCCGCTGCAGCATTCCTCTGAGGCTGAGAGAGTGTGACTTTCCCAAAGTCACGCAGTGGGTTTCCATGGCTAAGCACAAATTGGAACCACGCAAGATGCCCTTCCAACTCTTGGTTAAATGGGCACCATGAAGGGGAATGGAGCTCTGCATTCTCAGCATGGGGTGAAACTACATTTTCTATGCACCAGCAATGTTTTCCTTTTTTCTCCCCCTGTGGCGGGTGTGAGTGCGAAGCAAAGCTTGTCAGAACTCATCAGATTCCGCTATTCAGCGCGGAGAGCAGTTTCAAGGGCAGAACTTGAAAAGTGCAGTGAAGACCTAGGCTACGAAACGATTTGCAAAAAGAGCTGACACGTCTCCACAGAGCAAGGAGAAACCCAGTCCTTTCAGCGACTGAAAAGACGAGGAAAAAACACCTTCGCAATAATGAGTTCCTTGCAATTATTTCCTTTTTTTCTCCAATAAAAAGGACATTCTTTATCTATTTAGCGTTGTCATGTTCTATGAAAGTCACAAGTCTAGGATGGGGGACACGTGGCTGGATAGCAGTACGTGTGAAAAGGATCTAGGAGTCTTGGTAGATCACAAGCTGAACATGAGCCAGCAGTGTGACGTGGCAGCCAAGAAAACCAACGCGATTCTTGGTTGTATTAATAGGAGTATGGTATCTAGATCGAGGGAGGTAATGGTACCACTCTATTTTGTATGGGTTAGACCTCATTTGAAATATTGTGTCCAGTTCTGGGTACTTCAGTTGAAGAAGGATGTCAACAAGGTGGAACGTGTCCAGAGGAGGGCGACCAAAATGATGGAAGGTCTGGAAGCCATGAAGCCCTATGAGGAGCGGCTTAGGGATCTGGGTATGTTTAGTCTGCAGAAGAAAAGGTTAAGAGGGGACATGATAGCCATATTTAAATATTTGAAGGGATGTCATGTTGAAGATGGAGCAAGCTTGTTTTCTGCTTCTCCGGAGACCAGGACAAGGAGCAGTGGATTCAAGCTGCAGGAAAGGAGATTCCACTTGAACCTCGGGAAGAACTTCCTGACGGTCAGGGCTGTCCAGCAGTGGAAAATGCTACCTCAGTGAAGTGTGGTAGAGTCTCCTTCTTTGGATGTTTCTAAGCAGAGGCTGTTGGGGATGCTTTGATGGGTGTTCCTGCGTAGCAGGGGGTTGGACTCGATGGCCCTTGGGGTCTCTTCCAACTCTATGAATCTATGATATTATGACTCTACCCGCACAAAGCCTCTTTAGATGACATTATGCTCATCAATAGGAAAATACTGGAAGAGATCCCATGGACAGGAATACTAAAAGAGTTCATGATGGATGGGAGTTTCTTAAAAGTTACGGAAGTCCCTGCCTTAATGCTACCACTGTTGCCATCATCTCCCCTTCTCCGCCCGTTCCTTAAAAGTGAGATATTGAAGGCACAATTTGTAAGAATTCCAATGAGGAGACAAGAAGGGAGGTGCACAATGGAAAGAGATCTAGGAGTCTTGGTGGACGACAGGCATCAACGGTGTGATGCAGCAGCTAAAAAGGCCAATGTGATTCTTGGTTGTATGGTGTCCGGATCAAGGAAAGTAATAGTGCCCACTCTATTCTGCTTTGGTCAAACCTCATTTGGAATAATCCTGGGTCCAGTTCTGGGCACCACAGTTCCAGAAGGATATGGACAAGGTGGAAGGTATCCAGAGCCTAGGAGCAGCTACTGAGAAGGTCCTATTTCCCATATTCCCACCAGATCTTCCAGGGAGGGTGGTGGGACAAACTGAGGGGCTTCCTAAGGTGATCTCAGATATGGGTAGGATCAGATATGGAGATATATATACGCAGTGTGATGCAGCAGCCCAGAAACCCAACACGATTCTTGGTTGCATCAATAGGAGTATGGTGTCCAGATCAAGGGAGGTAATGGTACCACCCTATTCTGCTTCGGTCAGACCCCACCTGGAATAATCCTGTGCCCAGTTCTGGGAACCTCATTTCAAGAAAGAGATGGAGAAGCTGGAGCGTGTCCAGAGGAGGGTGACCAAAATGGTGGTCTAGAAGCCAAGAAGCCCTCTGAGGAGCAGCTGAGGGAGCTGGGGATGTTTAGTCTGCAGAAGAGAAGGTTAAGAGAGGACATGAGAGCCATGTTTAAATATTTGAAGGGATGTCATGTTGAGGAGAGAGAGGGCTTGTTTTCTGCTGCTCCAGAGACCAGGACAAGGAGCAATGGATTCAAGCTGCAGGAAAGGAGATTCCACCTGAGCCTCAGGAAGAACTTCCTGATGGTCGGAGCTGTCCGGCCGTGGAATCTGCTGCTGCCTCCATGGAGTGTGGTGGAGTCTCCTCCTTCTTTGGAGGTTTTTAAGGCGAGGCTGGATGGCCAACTGTTGGGAATGCTTTGATGGGTGTTCCTGCATGGCAGAACGGAGTGGGACTGGATGGCCCCTGGAGTCTCTCCCAACTCTAGGATTCTATATACCATCCTTTAGATAACCTGGACAGTCCTTCATATCACGTGGCTTACAGAGGGGATAGCAGGAAGGGCAGAAGTCTCTCTAGGAAGATGTTTTGAGAGAGCCTAGGACCTTCAACTGTAGCTCTGAGTATGGTTGCATGGAGCAGAGGACCTCCTCAGAAGATCTCAAGACAAGGGCAGGCTCATATGGGGCACAGTATGGTTCTTCCGATCACCTGGACCTGAGAAGGAACTTTGGATCAGGCCTGGAACAGAGCAGCAGCCAGAGGGGCTGTTGGAAGGAGGGAAGTTCAACCTCCCCAGTCAACTGTCTACACTTCTTGGCACCCAATGAAGTTTCTGAACAGGCATGGAATCATAAAATGATAGAGTTGGAAGAGACCTCCATGGCCATCGAGTCCAATCCCCTTCTGACCATCAAGGCCTGTGGAACATGGACAGTATCTAAAGCACACCTGGAAGATGCCCACCCAACTTCAGTTTGAAAACAGAGATGGAAAGTCGACCACCCTCTGAAGGTGTCTGTTCCACTAGAGTTGGAAAGTCTCTCCAAAGGCTATCTAGTCCAACCCCCTTTGGCCATGCAGGAAGACACAACGGAAGTGTTCCTCAAAGATGTCCATCCAACCTCTGTTTAGATTCCACCAAAAATAAACGGAGACATCAGGGAGACTCTGAGACGGCCTATGTTCAACTGTCAAAGAACCATGGAAAGTCTCTCCAAAAGCTATCTCGTCCAACCCCTTGCCTTTCAAGAATCCAGATCATAGAATCATAGAGACCTGCGTGGTCATCAAGTCCAACCCCCTTCTGCCACGCAGGAACAAACACTCAAAGCACCCCCATCAAATGCCCATCCAGCCTCTTCCTTAAACCTCCAAAGAAGGAGGAGACCCCACCACATAAAAAATCCCACTGAGTGGAAGGCTTTGACCTTCAGGAAGTTCTTCCTGAGGTTCAGGTGGAATCTCCTTTCCTGTTGTTTTCAGTCTTGAAAGGAAGCTGGGCATTACAGTCATCCAGTTGGGATGTAACCAAGGCATGCGTATGCACTTTCACTGAATACATGAATTAATACTTTGACTCTGGGGAGAATAACAGAATCCTAGAGTTGGAAGGGATCCCAGGGGCCATCCAGTCCAACCCCCTTCTCCCATGCAGGAGGACACCATCACAGCATTCCCAAGAGATGACCATTCAGCCTCTGTTTAAAAACCTCCAAAGAAGGAAGAGGCCCCATCACAAATTAACGATGTCAGAAAAGACTTGCTCCATCTTCCATATGACATCCCTTCAGATATTTATACATGGCTACCATAGAATCATAGAGTCGGGAGAGACCCCAAGGGCCATCCAGTCCAACCCCATTCTGCCATGCAGGAAGACACCATCCAAGCCCTCCCTTTGATCAATGGCCATCCAGCTTCTGCCTCCAAAGAAGGAGGAGACTCCATCACACTCCATGGAGGCGGCAGCATCCAGCTTCTGCCTCCAAAGAAGGAGGAGACTCCATCACACTCCATGGAGGCAGCAGCAGATTCCACTGTTGAGAAGTTCGAGTGTCAGGAATTTAGGTGGGACCTCTTTTCCTGGAGTTTGAATGCATTGCTCCATGTCCTCGTTTCTGGAGCAGCAGAAAACAAGCTTGCTCCATCTTCAACATGACCTCCCTTCCAATATTTCAACATGGCTCTCATGTCCCCTCTTCACCTTCTCTTCTGCAGAGTAAACGTACCCAGCTCCCTAATTGTTCCTCAGGGGGCTTCATGGCTTCCAGACCCTCCACCATTTTGGCTGCCCTCCTCTGGACACCTTCCAACTTCTCCAACCTTCTTGAAATGAGGTGCTCAAAACTGGACACAGGATTATTCTGGGTGGGGTCTGAGCAAAGCAGAATAGAGGGGTACCATCACGTCCCATGATCTAGACCCTAGACTCTTATTGCACTTTGTTCCTTTCTTCACAATTCAGCCAGAGATGTGTGTGTGTGTGTGTGTGTGTGTGTTTGCCTCTGTTTATCCAACAGTTTTGTTTTTCACGGAAAACGAATGCCAGATTAAATGCATTCCCATTAATCTATGAATCTCCTCCCCTCCATCTCCTCTTTTGTCGCTCTTTTCCTTTTTCTGCTGCCTCGTTTGTACCCCTGGCCTGTCAGCGCAATTTGCTTTTTCAGAAATAATTAGCAGCGAGTTTTCCAGGGCTTTTTGTGAAGACGATTACCCGAGTTTTACTTTTAGCCAACGCTGCTGATGGAAAGTGTTGCTTTCCATGAAATGGCAAGATGAGCTGAAGCAGAGATATATCCCTTCCTAGGAGCAGGGGTGCAAGAGTTCTGGGCACCTCCATTCAAGAAAGATATGGACAAGCTGGAACGTGTCCAGAGGAGGGCGACCAAAATGGTGAAGGGTCTGGAAGCCATGAAGCCCCATGAAGAATGCCTTAGGGGGCTGGGTATGTTCGGTCTGCAGGAGGTTAAGAGGGGATGTGACAGCCATAATCTTTGAAGGTATGTCCTATGGAGGATGGAGCAAGCCCGTTTTCTGCTGCTCCAGAGACTAGGACATGGAGCAATGGCTTCAAACTTCACCAATGGCTTCAAACTTCAGGGAAAGGGATTCGACCTAAATATTAGAAATAGAATCCTAGAGTGGAAGAGACCCCGGGGGCCATTGAGTCCAACCCCCTGCTATGCAGGAACACCCATCAAAGCATTCGCAACAGATGGCCATCCAGCCTCTGCTTAAAGACCTCCAAAGAAGGAGACTCCACTACACTCCGAGGCAGCAGATTCCACTGCTGAACAGCTCTGACTGTCAGGAAGTTCTTCCAGAGGTTCAGGTGGAATCTCCTTTCCTGCAGCTTGAATCCATTGCTCCTTGTCCTAGTCTCTGGAGCAGCGGAAAACAAGCCCGCTCCCTCCGCAACATGACATCCCTTCCAATATTTAAACATGGCTATCATGTCCCCTCTTACCCTTCTCTTCTGCAGACTAAACATCCACCCAGCTCCCTAAGCCGTTCTTCATAATGTCATGTGGAAAACGGAGCAAGCTTGTTTTCTGCTGCGCCACAGACTAGGACATGGAGCAATGGATTCAAACTCCAGGCCTAAACCTTAGAAGGAACTTCCTGAGCGGAAGAGCAGTTTGACAGCTGCTGTCTCCATGGAATGTGGTGGAGTCTCCTCCTTCTTTGGAGGTTTTTAAAGAGAAGTTAGATCAGTGGTTCTCAACCTGTGGGTCCCCAGATGTTTTTGGACTTCAGCTCCCAGAAGCCCCAGCCACTATGGTCAATGCTCAGGGCTTCTGGGAGCTGAAGTCTGAAAACATCTGGGAACCCACAGGTTGAGAACCACTGAGTTAGATGGTCATCTGTCCAAGGAAGGGTTTGATGGTGTCTTCCACGCTGGCAGAAGGGGGTTGGACTGGATGGCCCCTGGAGTCTCTTCCAGCTCCATGATTCTAAGGATGGAACCAGAACCTTGGCTGGAGTGGGGCTGTATAAATTTGGGGGGAGTGGAAGGGAAGCTGTTTTGTGCAGGCTAGACTTCTGGAGAAGATGTGCCAGCCTCGGGGGAGAGGTTGTCCTGATATGATGAAGCGGAAGCCACGGCTAAGCATGAAAGGAACGCTGTATGGGCCACCTAAATGTCTGAGACCATCAGGAGTGCCACCAACTTCGGAGACCTGTCTGGTGGAAACGTGGGAGAGAAGAGGGCCTTCTCAGTGGCCTCTGGAACTCCCCACCACAAGGGCTCCAACCAGCCCCCTCTCTGTCCTCTTTTTGCCAGCAGATTAAGACCTGGGTGAACCAACTTATGGTGGCCCCAAGGCTGTGGGGTTTTCTCGGCAAGATTTGAGCGGAGGGGTTTTGCCAACATTGCCTTCCTCTGAGGCTGAGAGAGTGTGACACCACCCAGTGGGCTTTCATGGGCCAAGCAGGGATTGTGGTCTCCAGAGCCAATGTGACGTAGTGGTGTGGACCTTGGACCACAACCCTGGAGACCAGAGTTCGATTCTTTGCTTCATGGAAACCTACTGGGTGACTTTAGGTGTATCACATACTCTCAGCCCCAGAAAACCCTGGGATAGGGCCATTTTAGGGTGGGCATAAGTTGCAAATGAGTTGAAGGCGCACAACAATAACAACAACAACATTAAAACACGCAATAGTAAGATGGAATGATGGGAGCTGTAATCCAACAATGTCTTACATGTGTTTTTGGTGACCTTGCTCCTTCCAGATGTTTTGAGGGCCTACGGGCCCCATCGGCGCCTCTGAGAAATGATGGGGGCTGTAGGCCAGCAGGACGAAGGGTTTGGAATGATGGGAGCTGTAGTCCAACATTGTACATGAATTTTTTGGTGACTTTGGTTCTCGCAGGTGTTTTGAGGGCCTCCAGGTCCCGCTGAGAAATGATGGGAGCTGTAGGCCAGCAGGAGGAAGAGTTTGGAATGATGGGAGTTGTAGTTCACCAACAGCATCTAGAGGTCCTCATGATTCCCAGCCCTTCAGTTATTAGTCTGAACCAGAGTAGACCTATTCAATTAATGGGGACTTGGTGAGTCAACACTTAGGTAAGTCCCACTCATTCAATGGGTCTCCTCAAGCAATAGAATCCAGGCCTGAAGGACCATCTCCAGGGTTGCTGTCCAGTGCTCCAAACACTACACCACGCTTTCTTTCTCTCTCTCTAGATACCTCAAGGACCATCATGGAGAGGAGAAGGCAGGACTTACCACAGGGTAGGACCAGGTCTAATGGTTTTAATTTGCAAGAGGGTAGATTTTGGTTGAACATTAGACTGAGGAACTTCTTGATGATGAGAGCAGTTGGACCAATGACCTAGAGAAACATGGAATCATATCGAGTTGGAAGAGACCCCGGAAGACATCCAGTCCAACCCCCTGCTATCCAGGAAAACCCATCAAAGCATTTCCAACAGACGGCCATCCAGCCTCTGCTTAAAAACCTCCAAAGGAGGAGGAGACTACCACACTCGAAGCATATTCTACTGTTGGACAGCTCTGACCGCCAGGAAGTTCTTCCTGAGGTTCAGGTGGAATATCTTTCCCTGTAGTTTGAATCCATTGCTCCATGTCCTAGCTTCCAAAGCAGCAGAAAACCAGCTTGCTCCATCCTCAACATGATATCCCTTCAAATATTTGAACATGGCTATCATGTCCTCTCTTAACTTTCTCTTCTGCAGACTAAACATAGCCAGCTCCCTAAGCTGCTCCTCACGGGGCTTCATGGTTTCCAGACTCTCCATCATTTTGGCCACCTTCCTCTGGACATGCTCCAGCTTGCCCTTCTCCTTCTTGAAATAAGGTGCCCAGAACTGGACACAGGTGAGGTCTCACCAAAGCAGAATAGAATGGGACCATCACTTCCCTTGATCTAGACAACGTACTCCTGGTGATGCAGCCCAGAATCACATTGGCTTTTATAGCTGCTGCATCACACTGCTGGCTCATGTTCAGCTTGTGGTCCACCAAGACTCCTAGATCCCTTTCACACGGACTGCCATCCAACCAGGTGTCCCCCATCCTATATTTGTACATCCCATTTTTCCTGCCTAAGTGCAGGACGTTACATTTCTCCCTGTTGAAACTCATTTTCTTAGCCTTGGGCCCAGCTCTCCAATCTGTCAAGGCCATTTTGAATTTTGGTCCTGTCTTGATGACCTCTAGGGACCGTCCAAACTCTAGGATTGTAAAGGATGCTGGAAACTCAATCCTCAAAACTTTCTGGAGGACCTCACATTACTCAAATCCCTTCTCTATCGCACACAGAAAAAAAATTCCGGCAAACCCTGGATTGATTAGTTTGCATTATGCCTATAAAAGGCAATGAGGTTTCTCTATCTTTAATAATAATAATAATAATAATAATAATAATAATAATAATAATAATAATAATAATAATAAAGGAATGTGTATTTATAACGGAACGCACTCTATTCTGGAAGCCGTTTCGTCTAAAAGTCCGATCTAGATGGCTGCACCAGGTGATTCTTTTCAGCAGTAAAGCGCCCTGCCTGGTCCCAGTCCTATTTGTCTGCAGAAAAGCCTGCCAAAAAAATATTCAATTCCATGTGTCAGAACCCATGATGAAATTGTTCTCGTAAGGAAGAAATGGAACGAGACAGGAAAAGAAGAGAAGGAAAACCTGATAGAGGCACGGCCGAGCGAAACTGGGGTTTCTTGCATTTGCAGAGATACCGGGAGAGAAACCGGACGGCATCATTTGTGCAATGTTGGAAACCAGCTTTAATTAGAGTAGACCTATTGAATCAGACAGAGGGATAAATACAGATTTTGCATTTAACCTTATCTGGAATTCCAAAATCTGGCAATCACAAAATCGTAGAGCTGGTGCTGGTGGACGTGCCCGAGGTCACCCAGTGGGGAGAGCAACAAACCATAGATTTATAGAGTTGGAATAGACCCCGAAGGCCATCCAGTCCAACCCCCTTCTGCCATGCGGGAAGACACGATCCAAGCATTCCCGACGGATGGGCATCCAACCTCTGTTTGAATATCTCCAAAGAAAGAGGAGACTCCACCACAGTCCACTGAGGCAGCAGCGGATTCCACTCTCAAACTGCTATTTTCACCAGGAAGTTCTTCTCGAGGTTCAGGTGGAATATCTTTCCCTGTAGTTTGAATCCGTGGCTCCATGTCCTAGTTTCCAAAGCAGCTGAAAACCAGCTTGCTCCATCTTCAACATGACATTCCTTCAAATATTTAAACACGGCTATCATGTCCCCTCCTGGCCTTCACTTCTCCAGGTTAAACATTCCCAGCAACCTAAGATGCTCCTCAGAGGGCTTCATGGCTTCCAGACCCTCCACCATTTTGGTTGCCCTCCTCTGGACCCCTTCCAGTTTTGTCCATCTCCTTCCTGAACTGTGGTGCCCAGAACTAGACACTGGATTATTCCAAGCAGAATAAAGAGGTACCATCATTTCCCTTGAGCTACACACTAGACTCCAATTGAAGCAGCCTAGTATCACATTGGCCTTTTTTAGCTGCCACATCATGCTGCTGGCTCACACAATTCCAGATTCGAATCCGAAATTGTCCACATTGGTGGCTGAGATAGTGCCACCTTTGCTTTCTGGTGGTTCAGTTTTCACAAACTTTGCTTCATGCACAGAAGTATTAAACAAATTATTTAAAATTACTTTCAGGCTATGGGTGTAAGGCACATATGAAATGTAAATGCATTTTCTGTTTAAACTTGGGTCCCATCTCCTGAAGATAAAAAGTCCTGAAGAAAAAAAAGGTTAAGAGCCAGCGTGAAAGCTCTGTTTAAGTGTTCGAAGGGATGTCGTCTGTAGGATGGAGCAAGCGTGTTTTCTGCTGCTCCGGAGACTAGGACACGGAGCAGCAGCTTCGAACTTCAGGAAAAGAGATTCCATCTAAACATTAGGAAGGGATTGGATGGCCCTTGGGGTCTCTTCTAACTCTACAAATGTATGATTTTTTGTTGTTCCAAGTCAGCCATGGAGACGCACGGGTTGACCTTGAGCACGTCACGCCCTCTCAGCCCCAGAAAACCCATGATAGGTTCACTAGGTCCACCATAAGTTGGAAAGGACTTGAAAGCACACAACTACAACAACAACACCCTGAGGATGGCAGCTTGAAAGTAGATTGACCTCCCTTCCTAGTTTTGAAAAACCCATTTTAAAAAAAAAAATTCAGCGGTGAGGAAATTGACTATTTAAAAGGTAAATGGAGGCCACCCTTCTTTTAATGTCCCTCTGATTTAAATATGTGTCTGTAAGGGGAGGGAGGGATAAAAAAGAGATGATTTTTTTAAAGTTCAGATTAAATTACCATCTGAGTCACTGTAATAATTGTATTGGCAGATGTTCTCTCCAGCTCTGCCGATCGGGGACAGCTTGCTGCAATTTTTGTTCCCTGTAACATGCTGTAATTAATTAATTTGGCCAAATCAATATCGGGGGGTGGAGAGGGAGGGAAAGAGTAGAGGGGGGAAGAAGCAAGATGGACGGAGGATGGACGGACAGACAGATAATCGATCAATAGATAGATAGTTAGATAGATGATAAAGGGAGAGGTGGGCATAATAAAGAGAGATAAGAAAGAGTGATATAGATATGAAAGGCACAGATATAGGGTGGGTGATACCTGTCTTGAAAACAGTCTGTGTGAAAGGGATCTGGGAGTCTTAATCGACCACAAGCTGAACATGAGCCAGTGGTGTGATGCGGCAGCTAAAAAAGCCAATGCAATTCTGGGCTACATCAACAAGAATAAGTCAACTGAAGTGATTGGACCACTTTATCCACCTGGAATAATCCTGTGTCCGGTTCTGGGCACCTCATTTCAAGAAGGAGATGGACAAGCTGGAGCGTGTCCAGAGGAGTGTGACCAAAATGGTGGAAGGGCTGGAAGCCATGAAGGCCTCTGAGTTGCATCTTAGGGAGCTGGGGATGTTTAGTCTGCAGAAGAGAAGGTGACGAGGGGACATGAGAGCCATGTTTCAATGTTTGAAGGGATGTCATGTTGAAGACGGAACAAGCTTGTTTTCTGCTGCTCCAGAGACCAGGACAAGGAGCAATGGATTCAAGCTGCAGGAAAGGAGATTCCACCTGAACCTCAGAAAGAACTTCCTGACGGTCAGAGCTGTCCGGCAGCGGAATATGGAGTGTGGTGCGGTCTCCTCCTTCTTTGGAGGTTTTTAAGCAGAGGCTGGGTGGCCATCTTTTGGGAATGCTTTGATGGGTGTCCCTGCATAGCAGGGGGTTGGACTAGATGGCCCCTGGGGTCTCCTCCGACTCTCTATGCTGCTACAGTCCTGGGCCCAACACAAAGCAAGGAGATAATAATAATTTGCTGGCAAAATAGACTTTCCAAAAGAAGGGAAAAAAATCTGAATTAAAGATGGTCAAGAGAGGCTTTCTTGGGGAGGATTCTTTGCCTTTCAAACTGATAGCCAAGCTTTAAATTTCGTTGTTTGTGTATAAAAAGACAGGAATAGTTTTGCAATCCTTTCTTTCCACCTGAATAAGAAAATAGGGTCTGATCTTCGTGCTGCACACCGAATCTCATTTTCCGTGGTTTTGAATCTCAATCTACCTCTCTCTTTTCTTCTTTGCATTCATCAGTCGGAGCGAAAAACATTCGAGCGGAAGGTTGCTTTGGGGATTTAAGCGTCTTTCTCTTTCCCGAATCTCCAGTGTGTCACAATTGTGGGTTTTGTTGTTGCTTGTTGCTATGAATTCAAAGATTGCACCGTTTAAATATCAAGAAGAGGGGGGCCGTTAAAAATCACTATTTAAATTACTAATTAGTAATTTAAAATGGCAGCAACGCCGTTGCACTCTTGCAATCTTTAACAAAAAGCCAATATGTCTATAACCAACAAAGCAGCGTTCAAATTTGCAAATTTGCCTTTTGGACGACGAGGTCTTGACATCACTGACCCAGCTGGATGGTTAATGTTTCCCTAAAGATTAAATGGGTCCTTTTATGAATGCTAATTATTTAAAAAAATCCAGTCTTCTGAGAGTAAATACATTGCATTTAAGTTTTCTGCAGGAAGCCTCGTGCTTCCCGTTTCTGCTCAAGTGTAGAGGAAGCAGAGCATGGGTTAATTTGGACTACAGCACCCAGTATCCCCTACCCTGGTGGACCTGATGGAAGACGGCAGTTGCATCCACCATCTACCTGGCTCCCCCCCATACCTCCTTGTCATTACAGTCTCTCCATCTCTCAGGTCTATTTATCTTCATCTCTCTGTGCCTCTGTCTGTCTTCTGTGTATCTTCTAGCTTTAATCTAGCTTATCTTCTCTTTGTCATCCATCTGCCCATCCGTCTTATATATCGCCCGTCTGTCTCTGTCGGTCTTCCGCCTCGTCTGGCTACCTGCTACCTTTCCTCATTTTGTCTGTCTGTCTCTCGTCCATCTCTATAACACAAGTGTGTTGTCTATCTACCTCCCTACCTATCCATCCACCCACCCATCCACCAATGTAAGAAGTCTGTCTGTCTGTCTGTCTGTCTGTCTGTCTGTCTATCTATCCATCCATCTATCTATCTATCTATCATCTGTCCATCCAACCATGTATCTACATCTCTTTCTCCATCCATCCATCCATCCATCCATCATCTGTATAACATGAATGTGTCATCTGTCTATCTACCTTCCTACCTATCCACCCACCCACCCACCCACCAATGTCTCTCTCTCTCTCTCCATCCATCCATCCATCCATCCATCCATCCATCCATCCATCATCTGTATAACATGAATGTGTCATCTGTCTATCTACCCACCCACCCACCCACCAATGTAAGAAGTCTAGTCTGTCTGTCTGTCTGTCTGTCTGTCTATCTCTCTCTCTCTCTCTCTCTCTATCATCTGTCCATCCATCCATCCATGTATCGACATATGTATCTGTCTGTCTGTCTGTCTGTCTGTCTGTCTGTCTGTCTGTTTGTCCGTCCGTCCGTCCGTCCGTCCGTCCATCCATCCATCCATCCATCCATCCATCCATCCATCTATCCATCATCTGTATAACATGAATGTGTGATCTGTCTACCTACCTACCTACCTACCTACCCATCCACCCACCCACCCACCAATGTAAGAAGTCTGTCTGTCTGTCTGTCTGTCTGTCTATCCATCCATCCATCCATCCATCCATCCATCCATCCATCCATCCATCCATCGTCTCTATAACATGAGTTTTCTGTCCGTCCGTCCGTCCGTCCACCCACTCACCCACAAATGTAAGAAATCTACCTATTTATCTATCTGTCCGTCCATCCATCCATCCACAAATGTAGGAAATCTATCTATCTATCTATCTATCTATCTATCTATCTATCTATCTATCTATCTATCTATCATGTCTATCATGTCTATCTATCTATCTACCTACCAACCTATCTGTCTCTTTTATCTCTCCTATCATTTACTTCGCCCTCTTTTGATCCTCTCTCTAGCTTTCTCTTGGTCTTCTATATACCATCCATTTATATCTCCATCGGTCTTCCTTCCATCTTTTATCATCTACCTATCTGTCTAGTAACATCGGTGTGTCATCTACCCGTGATGTGCCTTCCTGTCTACCTGTCATCTTTTATCTTTTTTCATGGCTTTCCCATCTGCCATCCCTCCCTCCCTATCCATTCTCTATCTAGCTTTCTGCCTCCTAGCTTTCATCTCTCTGTCTTCTTTTTATCATCTGTTTGTACATTTATATGTCTCAGATATCACTCTACTCTGCTTTGGTGAGGCCTCATCTGGAATGATCCTGTGTCTAGTTCTGGGCCCCTCATTTCGAGAAGGAGATGGACAAGCTGGAGCGTGTCCAGAGGAGGGTGACCAAAATGGTGGAGGGTCTGGAAGCCATGAAACCCTTTGAGGAATGGCTGAGGGAGCTGGGGATGTTTAGTCTGCAGAAGAGAAGGTTTAAGAGGAGACATGATAGCCAGGTTTAAACATTTGAAGGGACGTCATAGTGAAGATGGAGCAAGCTTTTTTTCTGCTGCTCCAGAGACTAGGACACGGAGCCATGGATTCAAGCTGCAGGAAAGGAGGTTCCACCTGAACCTCAGGAAGAACTTCCTGATGGTCAGAGCTGTCCAGCAGTGGAATAGGCTGCCTGGGAATGTGATGGAGTCTCCTCCTTTTTTGGATGTTTTTAACCAGAGGCTGGGTGGCCATTTGCTGGGGGTGCTTTGAGTGTTTGTTCCTGCATGGCAGAAGGGGGTTGAACTAGATGGCCATGGTGGTCTCGTCCAGCTCTTATGTTTCTATAATTCTATGAAATCATAGAATCGTAGAGTTGGAGGAGACCTGAAGGGCCATCCAATCCAACCCCCTTCTGATATGTAGGAAGATGTCATCAAAGCATTCCGTGAGAGATGGCCATCCAGCCTCTGTTTAAAAACCTCCAAAAAGGAGAGCTCCACCACCTCCATTCAGGCAGCAGTGGATTCCACCGTTGAACAGCTCTTACCATCACGAATTTCTTCCTAATGCTTAGGTAGAATCACTTTTCCTTGAGTTGGAAGCCATTGCTCTGTGTCCTAGTCTCTGGAGCAGCAGAAACAAGCTTGCTCCATCTTCCCCCATCAGGAAGTTCTTCCTGATATTTAGATGGAATCTCTTTCCCTGGAAGTTTGAATCCATTGCTCCATGTCCTGGTCTCTGGAGCAGCAGAAAACAAGCTTGCTCCATCTTCCCCCATCAGGAAGTTCTTCCTAAAATTAAATGGAATCTCTTTCCCCGGAAGTGTGAATTCATTGCTCCGCATCCTAGTCTCTGGAGCAGCAGAAAACAGGCTTGCTCCATCTTCCCCCATCAGGAAGTTCTTCCTAAAATTAAATGGAATCTCTTTCCCTGGAAATTTGAAGCCATTGCTCCGTGTCCTAGTCTCTGGAGCAGCAGCAAACAGGCTTGCTCCATCCTCCATATGAGAAAATATCTGAATATAATACGGACTGAGCTTTTTAAAGACCTCTCTGGGAAGGAATGCAAAGTACCGTCTCCCCCAAACTACAGATCCCAAAATTCTTGCAATTCAGCTGTATTTTTGAAATGCAAACACTCCCTTGGTTTTTATCCAAGCTGAGAGAAGCAGGAGGGAGGAATCCTGTGTTTTTTTCAATCTGTGCTTTCCTTCCAGAGCTTAAAACTTCAGTCTCTCTCCCCCCACCAAAAAAAAAAGATCCTTGCAGTGGACGGAAGCACCCCTTATTTAAGGTCCAGAAGATACCGGAGAAATCTGTGGTGTTGTTTTCCAAAGATAACACAGAGAAAATCCATTACTGGCTGAGGCTGGAGCAGAGATTAGATGCTGTTGCTAGAAATGACAAAAGCCGGGCATTATCATATTGTGATAAATGCACAGCCCTTTATCAGTGCGGACAGCAAAATGGAAATTATTTCTCAGACCTGGGGGAAGGGTGGAATTATCAATGAGCATTTATTTATTTCATTACTTAAATAATTCTGTCCCACCCCTCAATCAGTCGCCCCTCTTTGCAGCCGACAGGCTGGCGATTCGTAACTTAGGTCGTGTTTGCCACTTGCTTGCGTTTTTGAATATGCATTTTAATTACTATTTGATTATTTGTTTTATGTAGTATTTGTGGTTTGTTTGTGGTTTTTAAATATGTATTTTAACTCTGTTTTATTTACTACTTGAGGGTTTAATTTCTTCTATGTTATGGTTTTGTTTGTTTGTTTTCATTTTTAAAAGTACTGGAAGCTGCTCTGAGTCCTTCCAAGGAAAAAAGCAGGATACAAATGAAGATATTATTATTATTATTATTATTATTATTATTATTATTACCACCATCAGCAGCAGCAGCAGCATCTTTTATTTATATAGCGCTATCCATGTACATGGCACTTTACAAAATTTAAAATACAACAGTTGTCCTGAATAAATACATAATAAAATGCAGATATACAAAACAAAAAAGATCAAGGGTGTATATGTAGTTACAACCAGTACAACACAATCTTAGTATAATGCCAATAAAATACAATATCTAAATAACAATAAAAACTAGTCCAATTATTATTATTAATTATTATTATTATTAATCATTTATATCCATGCTTTTTATATTATTATTATTATTGTTATTATTATGCCAATAAAATACAATATCTAAATAACAAGAAAAGCTACTCCAATTATTATTATTAGTTATTATTCATTTGTATCATGCTTTTTATATTATTATTATTATTGTTATTACTATGCCAATAAAATACAATCTCTAAATAACAAGAAAAAATAGTCCAATTATTATTATTATTAATAATTATTATTCATTTGTATCATGCTTTTTATATTATTATTATTGTTATTATTATGCCAATAAAATACAATATCTAAATAACAAGAAAAACTAGTCCAATTATTATTATTTATTATTACTCATTTGTATCATGCTTTTTATTTTATTATTATTATTATTATTATTATGCCAATAAAATACAATAAATAACAAGAAAAACTAGTCCAATTATTATTATTATTAATTATTATTATTATTAATCGTTTATATCATGCTTTTTATATTATTGTTATTGTTATTATTATGCCAATAAAAGACAATATCTAAATAACATGAAAAACTAGTCCAATTATTATTATTAATAATAATAATTATTATTATTCATTTTATCATGCTTTTTATATTATTATCATTATCATTATTATTATTATTATTATGCCAATAAAATACAGTATCTAAATAACAAGAAAAACTAGTCCAATTATTATTATTAATAATTATTATTATTTATTTGTATCACTGTTTTTATTATTATAATTATTATTAATAATAACAACAACAGACCATAAAACCCTCAGTTTAAAAGGCACATTGGATAGAAAAGCATACAATACACAGTGAATGCCTAAATATTAAAACAGCTAAATAATTAAGTTTTATCTTAAATAGAATCAATTTTGTTCTATCGTAGATGTTATTATTGTTTTTATGTGCCTTCAAGCTGTTTCTGATTCATGATGGCTCAATCATGGCAGGATTTCTTCAGGGAGGGTTGCCTTCTTCTGAGGCTGAGAGAGTGTGAGACCTGGGCGGGCCACGCTCTCTCAGCCTCAGAGGGACGCCAGTGGAGGCACTTGAAGATTTCCGTGGCCGAGTTGGGGTTCGAATCCTGCACCCCGGTGCTCAAACCACTATACTACACTGCCTCTCTCTCTAGATCATAGACGATCTAGCAAGATTGGTATTTGAAAAACCCCACATTTTAAAATTACTGTGGAAAGACTCCCTCTACAGCTTTCTCTCCTTGGGGACGATGGGATAACAAGTTCATTTTGGGGAAGTTTGTCCCCAGCGGAGCAATGCACAAGAAATGCACAAACACCAAAATTAGGTCTACAGCCTATCAGTGAATCAGGGAGAGGTTACGATGGGGGCAAGATAGCCAGGTTTAAATACTTCATGTTGGAGATGGAGCAAGCCTGTTTTCTGCTGCTCCAGAGACCAGGACACGGAGCAATGGATTCCAGCTGCAGGAAAGGAGATTCCACCTGAACCTCAGGAAGAACCTTCTGATGGTCAGAGCTGTCCAGCAGTGGAATCTTCTGCTGCCTGAATGGAGTGTGGTGGGGTCTCCTCCTTCTTTGGAGGTCTTTAACCAGAGGCTGGATGGCCAATTGTCCAAGGGAGGGCTTGGATGGTGTCTTCCTGCATGGCAGAAGAGGATTGGACTGGATGGCCCTTGGGGTCTCCTCCAACTCTAGGTAAAGTCTCCTTCTTTGGAGGCTTTTCAGGAGAAGTTAGGTGGCCATCTGTCCAAGGGAGGGCTTGGATGGTGTCTTCCTGCCTGGCAGAAGGGGGTTGGTCTGGATGACCCTTGGGATCTCTACCAACTCTAGGATTCTATGATTCTATGAAATATCTGAAGGGATGTCGTATGGAGGATGGAGCAAGCCAGTTTTCTGCTGCTCCAGAGACTAGGACAAGGAACAATGGATTCGAGCTGCAGGAAAGGAGATTCCACCTGAACCTCAGGAGGAACCTTCTGATGGTCAGAGCTGTCCAGCAGTGGAATCTTCTGCTGCCTGAATGGAGTGTGGTGGGGTCTCCTCCTTCTTTGGAGGTCTTTAACCAGAGGCTGGACGGCCATCTGTCCAAGGGAGGGCTTGGATGTGAGTTCCTGCATGGAGGAACGGGGTTGGACTGGATGGCCCCTGGGGGTCTCTTCCAACTCCAGCATTCTACGAGAGTGAAGACAACCTGACACTGGAACCTGGAAACCCTCTGCTGGCCTTGGGCAAGTGGCCTTGGGCACGTCACACTCTCTCAGCCTCAGAGGAAGCCGATGGAAGCAAACCTCGCCCGAAGAAATTTGGCCAAGCGGCTAAAGGCACATTACAGGAACAAAACGCACTGGGTTAGGTTCCCTGTTGTTATTTGTGTAGGTCACCCCCTATTTCTACGGGCCCAAATGTGACCAAGGTTCCCTTCTAAGGCTTTGAAAATGCGCCGCGTCCAGGCTCTCTGTGCCCCCTTTTTTATTTTACTTTTCGGATGCAGATATTCGCAAAAGTTGTTGTTGCAGTTGTTGCGTTTCACACCTTTCCCCCAGAAACAAACAGCGTTTTAAAAAATTGTGTTAAAGTAGCGTCTAAAACATAATTAAAAATCAGCACGTAAAAACAGTATTTTTTAAAAAATGCAAACGTTTTAAATAAATACATACATAAATACATAAAGAAAACATCCCAGATAAGAAACAGTTCTGCATACACATTCGAAGCCTGTTTAAATGTTGTTGTTGTTGTTATTTTTTGTTTTTGTTGTTCTTCTGTGCCTTCCGAACTTACGGCGACTCTAAGCCAAACCTATTATGCAGATAATTTTCCAAGATAGTTGAAATACTATGTTCACCATTCTCATTAATTTTATCCCCTCATAGAATCCTAAAGTTGGAAGAGACCCCCAGAGGCTATCCAATCCAACCCCCTTTGGCCATTCAAGGAAGACACAGTCAAAACCCTCCCTTGACCAGGTGACCATCCAGCCTCTGTTTAAAAACCTCCAAAGAAGGAGGAGACTCCACCTAGAGCTCAGAGGGACCTCAGGGGTCATCCAGTCAACCCCCCTTCTGTCATGCAGGAAGACACGCTCAAAGCCCTACCTTGGACAGATGGCCGCCCAGCCTCTGCTTAAAAACCTCCAAAGAAGGAGGAGACTCCACCACACTCCATGGACGCAGCAGAATATTCCATTGCTGGACAGCTCTGACCATCAGGAAGTTCTTTCTGAGGTTCGGGTGGAATCTCCTTTCCTGTAGCTTGAATCCACTGCTCCTTGTCCCCGTCTCTGGAGCAGCAACGAACAAGCCCGCTCCTTCTTCGACATGACATCCCTTCAAATATTTAAACATGGCTGTCATGTCCCTTTCCCACCTTCTCTTCTGAAGACTAACCATCCCCAGCTCCATCAGCTGGTCCTCAGAGGGCTTCCTGGGTTCCAGGCCCTCCACCATTTTGGTCACCACGCCCCAGCTTGTCCACACCCTTCTTTAAATATTTGAAGGGATGTCATATGGAGGATGGAGAAAGTCTGTTCTGTGCTGCTCCAGAGCAATGGATACAGATTCCAGGAGAGGAGATTCCACCTGAATGTGAGGAAGAACTTCCTGACGGTCAGAGCTGCCCAGCAGTGGACTCTGCTGCTCCCTCCGTGGAGTGTGGTGGAGTCTCCTCCTTCTTTGGAGGCTTTTAAGCAGAGGGTGGATGGCCGTCTGTCCAGGGGAGGGCTTGGATGGGGTCTTGCTGCCTGGCAGAAGGGGGTTGGACTGGATGGCCCTTGGGGGTCTCTTCCAGCTCTGCAGTGGTTTTTCCTGCCGTGACTACATGACATGGTTTCTTTCTGGACTCCCCCCTCCTCTCTCGCCTCGTCTTTTCTGGTGCCTTCCATGCCGTATTTGGTCTTCCCATTTGCTTTCTCCGCACCTTCCCAGAGCCCCCTCTTCTCCCCTCTTCTCCCCTCCCCTCTTCTCTTGCACTTCGAGGCTGTTTATGAATCGTTCCACCGTTTCCCAAGCCGGCCCTTTTCACCTGAACCGCAGTCAGTGACACAGAGAGAGAGGAAGGAGGAGTCTGCCCCTGGCGGGTTAGGGGAGGGAAGATTGGGGGGGCGCCCGGAGAGACAGGCGGGGGGGCCGTCGGTCCCCACGTTCTGCCTGGCCAGGTCACCCCGACCTCAGGCCCCACGGGGGAGGGGGCGGCACCGCCTGCGTGCGGACGGGGAGTACCGGCAGCCAGGGCAGAGAGAGGGAGGGAGGGAGGGAGGGAGGGAAGGAGGGAAGGAAGGAAGGAAGGAGGAAGGAAGGAGAGAGGAAGGAAAGGAAAGGAAAGGAAAGGAAAGGAAAGGAAAGGAAAGGAAGGAGGAGAGAGGAAGGAAGGAAGGAGAGAGGAAGGAAGGAGGGAAGGTGGAGGAAGGAAGGAAGGAAGGAAGGAAGGAAGGAAGGAAGGAGAGAAAGAAGGAAGGGAAGGGAAGGGAAGGGAAGGGAAGGGAAGGAGGAGAGAGGAAGGAAGGAAGGAAGGAAGGAAGGAAGGAAGGGAAGGAAGGAAAAGAAAGGAAAGGAAAGGAAAGAAGGAGAGAAGGAAGGAAGGAAGGAGGGAGGGAGGGAGGGAGGGAGGGTGGGAGGAAGGAAGGAAGGAAGGAAGGAAGGAAGGAGGGAGGGAAGGTGGAAGGAAGGAGGGAGGGTGGGGAGGAAGAAAGAAAGGGAAAGAAGGAAGGAGAGAGGAAGGACGGAAGGAACGGAAGGAAGGGAGAAAAGGAAGGAAGGAAGGAAGGAAGGAAGGAAGGAAGGAAGGAAGGAAGGAGGAAGGAAGGAAGGAAGGAAGGAAGGAAGGAAGGAAGGAGGGAGGGAAGAAGGAAGGAAGGAGGAAGGAAGGAAGGAAGGAAGGAAGGAAGGAAGGAGAGAGAAGGGAAGGGAAGGGAAGGGAAGGGAAGGAAGGGAAGGGAAGGAAAGGAGGAGAGAGGAAGGAAGGAAGGAAGGAAGAAGGAAGGAAGGAAGGAAGGAAGGGAAGGAAGGAAAGGAAAGGGAAAGGAAAGGAAGGAGAGAGGAAGGAAGGAGGGAGGTGGAGGGAGGGAGGGAGTAAGGAATGAAGGAAGGAGGGAGGGAGGGAGGGAGGAGAGAGGGTGGAGGAAGGAGGAAAGGTGGGAGGGAGGAAGGAAGGAAGGAGGGAGGGAGGGAGGGAGGGACGGAGGGAGGAGAGAGCGTGGGAGGAAGGAAGGAAAGGAAAGGAAGGAAGGAGAGAGGAAGGGAAGGAAGGAAGGGAAAAGGAAAGGAAAGGAAAGTCAAGAAGGAGAGAGGAAGGAAGGAAGGAGAGAGGGTGGGAGGAAGGAAGGAAAGGAAGGAAGGAAGGAAGGAAGGAAGGAAGGAGAGAGGAAAGGAAAGGAAAGGAAAGGAAAGGAAAGGAAAGGAAAGGAAAGGAAAGGAAAGGAGGAGAGAGGAAGGAAGGAAGGAGAGAGGAAGGGAAGGAAGGAAAGGAAAGGAAAGGAAAGGAAAGGAAAGGAAAGGAAAGGAAAGGAAAGGAAAGGAGGAGAGAGAGGAAGGAAGGAAGAAGGGAAGGAAGGAAGGAGGAAGGAAGGAAGGAAGGAAGGAAGGAGAGAGGAAGGAAAGAAGGAGAGAGGAAGGAAGGAAGGAGGGAGGGAGGGAGGGAGGAAGGAAGGAAAGGAAGGAAGGAGGAAGGAAGGAAGGAAGGAGAGAGGAAGGGAGGGAAGGAAAGGAAAGGAAAGGAAAGAAGGAGAGAGGAAGGAAGGAAGGAGAGAGGAAGGAAGGAAGGAAGGAAAGGAAGGAGAGAGGAAGGAAGGAAGGAAGGAAGGAGGGAGGGAGGGAGGGAGGGAGGGAGGGAGGGAGGAAGGAAGGAAAGGAAGGAAGGAAGGAGGAAGGAAGGAAGGAAGGAAGGAGAGAGGGAGGGAAGGGAAGGAAGGAAAGAAAGAAGGAGAGAGGAAGGAAGGAAGGAAGGAAGGAAGGAAGGAAGGAAGGAGGGAGGAGGGAGGGAGGGAGGGAGGAGAGAGGGTGGAGGAAGGAAGGAAGGAAGGAAGGAAGGAAGGAGGGAAGGAAGGAAGGAAGGAAAGGAAAGGAAAGGAAAGGAAAGGAAAGGAAAGGAAAGGAAGGAGAGAGGAAGGAAGGAAGGAGGAGGGAGGGAGGGAGGAAGGGAGGGAGGGAGGGAGGGAGGAGAGAGGAAGGGAAGGGAAGGGAAAGGGAAGGGAAGGGAAGGGAAGGGAAGGGAAGGAAAGGAAAGGAAAGGAGGAGAGAGGAAGGAAGGAAGGAGAGAGGAAGGAAGGAAGGAGAGAGGAAGGGAAAGGGAAGGGAAGGAAAGGAAAGGAAAGGAAGTCCAAACTCCATAACTAGTCACCATGAGCACAATGACTATTATCAACTCCACCAACTCAAACTCAGCGACCAATCATGTATGTATGATGAACTCGAACTCACTACTTATAATTCACTGTTGGATTAATCCACCATGGCTATATAAATAAGCCCCAACCACTATAATACCAACCCAACCCAACCCAATCAAATCCAACCAAGTCACTAATTCATATAATTATGAATCAACCACCTGACTGACTGACTGACTGACTCACTATCCAACCACTGTATCATACATGCAATCAACTCATCCAACCCAACCCAACCCAACCCAAGTAACTCCATGAATCAATGCGCAACCAAATACTATATAATTATAATTCACCAGGGCACACTGTCCGTTGCCAACCACTCAATCATCAACTCCAAACTCCAGTACACCAAAATCCCAACCCCATCCTGACCCATCAAGTCACCAACTCACTCCAACCAGCTCCAAAACCCAATGCAATTCACCAAAGTCACCAACTCACTATATAAATGACTCACCATGGTGAATTCACCAATGCACCAAATCCACTCTGACTCCAACTCACTAAATGCACCACCCCACTGTCCGATTATAATTAATTAAATGACGACACACCAACTCCAACCACCAACTCACTATGAATGCACCAATCCACCACACCACTAAAACCCACCCAACCACCTGACCACTATACACCATTATTATTCACCCACCACTGTCCGGTGCACCAATACAAACTCAACCACCAATCCACTCAATGCACACTCACTTGAACCCACCAACCCCAGTCACCATACTCAACGACTCACTCACCACTATCATCAACCCCACCACTAACTACAGGCACCAAATCCAACCCACGAACTCACCAATGCAAAGCCAATGAACTCCAAACCAACTCACCATACTACTAAATCCACCCAACCAACTAAATCCAAGTCACATGGAAAACCAACTCACTCAAACCAACTCACCAAACCACTAAATACACCAAATGCACCAACTCACTGACTGTCCATGAACTCACTCACCAACCAACTCAACAAACTAAATGACTAAATGACGAGAGAGGAAGGGAAGGAAGGAAAGGAAAGCAAAGCAAAGCAAAGGAAAGGAAAGGAAAGGAAGGAGAGAGGAAGGAAGGAGGGAGAAAAGGAAAGGAAGGAAAGGAAAGGAAAGGAAAGGAAGGAAAGGAAGGGAGAGAGGAAGGAAGGAAGGAGGGAGGGAGGGTGGGAGGAAGGAAGGAAGGGAAGGAAGGAAGGAGGAAGGAAGGAAGGAGAGAAGGAAGGGAAGGAAGGAAGGGAAGGGAAGGGAAGGGAAGGGAAGGGAAGAAGGAGAGAGGAAGGAAGGAAGGGAGAGAGGAAGGGAAGGGAAGGGAAGGAAAGGAAAGGAAAGGAAAGGAAAGGAAGGAAAGGAAAGGAAGGAAAGGAAAGGAAAGGAAAGAAGGAGAGAGGAAGGAAGGAGGGAAGGTGGGAGGAAGGAAGGAAGGAAGGAAGGAAGGAAGGAAGGAAGGAAGGAGGGAGGGAGGGAGGGAAGGGAGGGAGGGAGGAAGGAGGGAGGGAGGGTGGGAGGAAGGAGGGAGGGAGGGTGGGGAGGAAGAAAGAAAGGGAAGGAAGGAAGGAGAGAGGAAGGGAAGGAAAGGAAAGGAAAGGAAAGGAAGGAGAGAGGAAGGAAGGAGGGAAGGAGGGAGGGAGGAAGGAAGGAAGGAGAGAGGGAGAAAGGAAGGAGGAGAGAGGAAGGGAAGGGAAGGGAAGGGAAGGGAAGGGAAGGGAAGGGAAGGGAAGGAAGGAAGGAAGGAAAGGAAAGAAGGAGAGAGGAAGGAAGGAGGGAGGGAGGGTGGGAGGAAGGAAGGAAGGAAGGAAGGAAGAAGGAAGGAAGGAAGGAAGGAAGGAAGGAAGAAGAGAGGAAGGGAAGGAAGGAAAGGAGAGGAAAAGGAAAGGAAAGGAAAGGAAAGGAAAGGAAAGAAGGAAAGGAAAGAAGGAGAGAGGAAGGAAAGAGGGAAGGTGGGAGGAAGGAAGGAAGGAATGAAGGAGTTAGGAAGGAAGGAAGGAAGGAAGGAAGGAAGGAGGGAGGGAGGGTGGAAGAAGAAAGAAAGGGAAGGAAGGAAGGAGAGAGGAAGGACGGAAGGAACAGAAGGTAGGAAGGAAGGAAGGAAGGAAGGAAGGAAGGAAGGAAGGAAGGAAGGAGAGAGGAAGGGAAGGGAAGGGAAGGGAAGGAAGGAAAGGAAGGAAGAAGGAAAGGAAGGAAGGAAGGGAAGGGAAGGAAGGGAAGGGAAGGGAGGGAAGGGGGAAGGGAAGGAAGAGAGAAGGAAGGAAGGAAGGAGGGAGGGAGGGAGGGTGGGAGGAAGAAAGAAAGGGAAGGAAGGAAGGAAGGAAGGAAGGAAGGAAGGAAGGAAGGAAGGAGAGAGGAAGGAAGGAAGGAAAGGAAAGGAAGGAGAGAAGGAAGGAAGGAAGGAAGGAGGGAGGGAGGAAGGAAGGAGGGAGGGAGGGAAGGAAGGAGAGAGGAAGGGAAGGGAAGGAAGGAAAGGAAAGGAAAGGAAAGGAAAGGAAAGGAAAGGAAAGGAAAGGAAAGGAAGGAGAGAGAGGAAGGAAGGAGGGAAGGAAAGGAAAGGAAAGGAAAGGAAAGGAAAGGAAAGGAAAGGAAAGGAAAGGAAAGGAAAGGAAAGGAAGGAGAGAGGAAGGAAGGAAGGAGGGAGGGTGGGGAGGAAGTAAGGAAGGAAGGAAGAAAGGAAGGAAGGAAGGAGAGGAAGGGAAGGGGAAGGAAGGAAAGGAAAGGGAAAGGAAAGGAAAGGAAAGGAAAGGAAGGAAAGGAAAGGAAAGGAAAGGAAAGGAAAGGAAGGAGAGAGGAAAGAATGAGGGAAGGAAAGGAAAGAAAGGAAAGGAAAGGAAGGAGAGAGGAAGGAAGGAAGGAGGGAGGGTGGGGGAAGAAAGGGAAGGAAGGAAGGAAGGAAGGAAGGAAGGAAGGAAGGAAGGTAAGGAAGGAGAGAGGAAGGCTTAGGAAGGAAAGGAAAGGAAAGGAAAGGAAAGGAAAGGAAAGGAAAGGAAAGGAAAGGAAAGGAAAGGAAAGGAAGGAGAGAGGAAGGAAGGCAGGAAGAGAGAAGGGAAGAGAAGAAGGAGGGAAGAAAGAGAAGGAAGGAAGGAAGTGGAAAGAAGGAGGGAAGGGAGGGAGGGAGGGAAGGGAGGAAGGAGAGAGAGGGGGAGAGAGAGAGAGAGAGAGAGAGAGAGAGGCCAGGAAGAGATTAAAGTGTACATCTGGAGAAAGTTTTCACCTACATAATACCTTGTTACTCATATTTTGTCTTAAACAGTTAAGCTATGCTAGGCAATATCAACAAATCTCATTTCTTATTTAATAACGTATTTTGTATTTAATTATATGATAAAGCTAAATTATTAATATTGTCAAATCCTTGTCTATATAATCCTTGGAAAGCCAGATTATAAAGTCATAAATTGTATATCAGCTGTTATCTGCTAACTCCCTTGCTGATAAATGGAAGTGGGAACTCAGTTCAATGTTTGCTGAGCGATACAAATGACTACATAACCCATAATGCTTGGCTGCGCAAGAAAAAATCTCTCAAAGAGAGAGTTTGATAAAATTGCCACAGAACTGTCGTAGAGACTCGAAGTATCAAACTGATTGATTTTCATGTTGGCATTTTAGAAACTTAGGCCTTTTATGTTGTTATTTTATTTTATTTTATTTTAATCAGTTTGGCAATAACTTTGGCCATGGCATTAATATGGAATGTTTTTTGTACTCCTGTACTTTTTATTTTAAAAGTATATGTGTTGTACATATTTTAATTTCTTCATCGTGGCCTTTGGCTAGCAAAATAAATATATTAAAAGAGAGAGAGTTTTTAAACAAAAAAACAATAAAATAACTACCTGATAAACTATCCGATTTTGTGACTTGCTACCTGAAATATTAGCTTTTTATGCTATTAGAAACTCGGTAACAATATAGAACTGAATACTAGCAATAAATAGCAAATACTTTATTTTTTATTTATTTGTTCATATTTATTTATTTATATTGCTAAATACTAAAGACTTGGTTTATCTACTTCGCTGTAAAATGTACTGAAATATATAGAGAAACTGGACTTTGTTTAAAATTTGTTAATAAGCCCACAATATTTTGCGGAAACCATAAGAAAAGCAGGTTTAAATGGTAAATTTTGTGGATCTGTAAGTTTAGAGTTAAGAAAATTATAAGAAGGAAGGTAGATAAGGGAATTTCATATAGATTATATATACAATGTCTATGGAAATGGATACGAGGAAGTTTGCATAACTTTTATATATACATATATATATGTGTGTGTGTATATATATATATGTGTGTGTGTATATATATATATGTGTGTGTGTTGGATTTTTTTTAATAAAAATAATTTTTAAAGAACCCAAAAAAACTGCAACACTTAGAATTCTCCAAATATCATGATGCTGGGTAGACTATGGTTTTTAGTCTAAGAAAAGTAATATTTCTCTGACTGTTAACATTGCCTCTATCTGCGGATTTGGTTGATGGCTTTAAAAATAACCAATAAATAATCCTTTAAAAGGAGAAAGCATGTTAAATCAATAAATTGAGAGGTAGTGTTATTATTCTGGGTATGGATCGCCAGTACTCATATTTTTATAATATTATGAGCAATTGGCACTCGTGTTTTTAACAATCCCTTTTGCGTTTCTTTTTTTAGCAAACATCTTGAGTTCAACCTTGTATGTTTTTTTTTTCTCGGTTTCATATTTCTTTCCTCCCCAAAAACAGGGTATTTTTAAAGCCGGTAGATCAGAGGCATCACTCACGGGAAACAGCTTGTGGATGAGTCATCATACTGCAGGAGACTTAAAGACTGGAGAGCTGGGCCAAAGCTAAAAAAAAATGAATTTCAACAGAGAGAAATGTAAGGTCCTACACTGAGGCAGAAAAAATGGGACGCACAAATAGGAAGGGGGACACGTGACTGGATAACAGTCCATGTGAAAGGAATCTGGGAGTCTTGGTGGACCACAAGTGGAACATGAGCCAGCAGCGTGATCTAGCAGCTAAAAAGGCCAACACAATTCTTGGTTGCATCAGTAGGAGTATGGTATCTAAATCGAGGGAGGTAATGGTACCACTCTATTCTGCATTGACCAGACCTCCTCCAGAATAATCCTGTGTCCAGTTCTGGGCACCTCATTTCAAGAAGGAGGTGGACAAGCTGGAGCGTGCCCAGAGGAGGGCGACCAAAACGGTGGAGGGTCTGGAAGCCATGAAGCCCTATGAGGAACGGCTTAGGGAGCTGGGTATGTTTAGTCTGCAGAAGAGAAGGTTTAAGAGGAGAGATGATAGCCAAGTTTAAATGTTTGAAGGGATGTCATGTTGAAGATGGAGCAAGCTTGTTTTCTGCTGCTCCAGAGATGAGGACAAGGAGCAATGGGTTCAGGCTGCAGGAAAGGAGATTCCACCTGAACCTCAGGAAGAACCTCCTGATGGTCAGAGCTGTCCAGCAGTGGAATCTGCTGCTGCCTGAATGGAGTGTGGTGGAGTCTCCTCCTTCTTTGGAGGCTTTTAAGCAGAGGCCGGGTGGCCACCCGTCCAAAGGAGTGCTTTGATGGGGTTCCTGCCTGGCACGAGAGGGTTGGACTGTATGGCCCCTGGGGTCTCTTCCAACTCTAAGATTCTATGATTCTTTGAACCTCTCTCTCCTCCCAATCTTTTCCTTGGCTCGGTTGTGTTCACGCACAGACTGTTCACCAGAAGGCTTTCTGTTCTTGCAAAAAGCAATGCAGGGATCTCAAAATATTTTTCTAGGTGTAAAGAGAGGAGGGAGGAATTAAATGAAATTATCTCAGATCCTAAAATTGGAAGAAGCCCCCAACGATGGGTCATGTTGAAGGTGGAGCAAGCTTGTTTTCTGCTGCTCCAGAGACTAGGACACGGTGGAGCAATGGATTCAAACTCCAGGAAAAGAGATCCTACCTGAACATTAGGAAGAACTTCCTGACAGTAACAGATGTTCAGCTGTGAAATACGCTGCCTCAGAGTGTGGTGGAGACACCTTCTTTAGAGGTTGGATGGCCATCTGCCAGAAATGCTTTGATGGTGTCTTCCTGCACGACAAAATGGGGTTGGACTTGATAGCCATTGTGGTCCCTTCCAACTCTACGCTTCCATACTTCTAGTTTAGCCCCCTTCAGCCAGATGGGAAACCAACCTCTGCTTGAAGAAGGTATGTCCACCATCCTCTGAGGATCACAGAATCCTAGAGTTTGAAAGGTTCTCCAGGGGGCCATCAAGATGACCCCCCTACTCAATGCAGGAACTCCACCAAGAGCTTTGCCAGCAGAAGGTGGCTGTCCTGCCTCCTTTGGAAGATGCCCAGAAAAAGAGACCCCACCACCGCTCTAGGCATTTGGGTCCATTGCCAAACCACTCTTACTCTGCAGATACTCTTCTAAGGTTCTCCTCTCCTGTAGCTTCAAACCATGAGACCTGGTCCTACCATCTGGGGCAGCAGAGAACAAGTATGTCTCCTCCTCTCTTGAGATGCCTCAGCCCTTGAGGTGTTTGAAGAGTTTGATCATCTCTCCCGCTTGGTCTTCTCGTCATCAAGCTGAACATGCCCACCTTTTTTGACCTTTCCTCATTGGTTTTGCTCACCATGCCTATTATCATCTTCACTGCCCTTCTCTCAGCCTGTTCCAATTTGTCTACATCCATCATGAAATGTCATAGAATGATGGAACCATGGAGTTGGAGGAGACCCCAAAGGCCATCTGGTCCCACCCCCTTCTGCCATGTGAGAAGACACCATCAAAACTTTCCCAACTGATGGCCGTCCAGCCTCTAAAAAGCTCAAAAGAAGGATGAGACCCCACCACACTCCATGGAGGCAGCAGCCTATTCCACTCCTGGACAGCTCTGACCATCAGGAAGTTCTTCCTGAGGTTCAAGTGGAATTTCCTTTCCTGCAGCTGGAATCCATTCCTCTTCGTCCTAGTTTTTGGAGCGGCGGAAAGCAAGCTTTCTCCATGTTCAACATGGCATCCCTTCAAATATTTAAACATGGCTATCATGTCACCTCTTCACCTTCTCTTCTGCAGACTAAACATCTCCAGCTCTCTAAGCTGCTCCTCAGAGGGCTTCATGGCTTCCAGACCCTACACCATTTTGGCCACCCTACTCTGGACACGCTCCAGTTTGTCCATATCCTTCTTGAACTGAGGTGCCCAGAACTGGACACAGTATTCCAGATGAGGTCTAACCAAAGCAGAATAGAGGGGTATCATTACCTCCCTTGATCTGGACACCATACTCCTACTGATGCAATCAAGAATCGCGTTGGCTTTCGTGGCTGCTGCATCACACTGCTGGCTCATGTTCAGCTTGTGGTCCACCCAGACTCCCAGATCCCTTTCACACGGACTGTTATCCAACCACGTGTCCCCCATCCTATATTTGTGTATTCCATTTTTTCTGCCTAAGTGCAGGACCTGATATTGGAAATTCATTTTCTGAGCTTTGGCCCAGCTCTCCAATCTGTCAAGGCCATTTTGAAATTTGATCCTGTCTTCTGGGGTATTAGCAACCCCTCCCAATTTGGTGTCATCTGCAAATTTGACCAGCATGCCTTCTACTCCTCCATCCAAGTCATTGATGGAGATCTAGCCTGGGCCCAGGACAGAACCCTGTGGCACCCCACGAGTCACTTCTCTCCAGGATGAAGAGGAGCCATGCGTGAGGAGCACCCTTTGGGTTCAGTCAACCAATTACAAATCCACCTAATAGTCGTCCTGTCTAGCCTGCATTTTACCAGCTTCTTTGCAAGAATGTCATGGGGGGGCTTTGCCAAAGGCCTTCCTGAAATGAAAGAGGAGGAGATGATGTTCTTTCATGTGCCCCCAAATTCTTGGACTCTCCTGCTTCGCCGGGTAAGCTGAGCTCTCTCTCCTCAGCAGCTTGTCAGCTTTCTGAGGATCGCTTCCCACCGTCTCCGCTGTTTATGCAATTAAAGTGCAATGGGATTATGATTTAGGTCTCAAGAATAATGAGATCAAGGAGCTCCTCGCAGAGGAAACCCCAGCCAACCGCCTCCTCCTCCTTCTCCTTCTCCTCCACCACCAGGAGGGAAGGACTCAGATGAACGCAGCTTGGCGCAGCGTCTGCACAGCACGAGCGTCACAGCGGCGACTGCGTGTAGGACAGTGGCGGCCTTTCGGATCCCGGAGTTCTTTCAAAGCTCTGCACAGCAAGTCCTTCCTCCCCTTCCTGGCAGCTCTCCGGTGTCCTTTCAGGGAGACACCAGATCACGACCTGAAGGGGCAGCTTGGAAGATCTCCGAAGCGTTTCTGGTGGGGTGGGTGGCTTCAATATTAAAATGCATTTTGGAGGGGTGGATACAGTCTATAAATACGTGGGCTAGACTCTCTTCAATGAGTCCCATCTGGAGTAGATGCATTGGCTCAACTGTTGAACAGAGTCAACAGAGAATCCTAGAGCTAGAAGATACCCCTGCGGTCATCCAGTCCAACCCCCTTCTCCCATTCTCAAAGCATTCCTGACAGACGGCCATCCGGAGTCTCTTTAGGAACCTCCAAAGAAGATTCTTAGAGAACCTTCTTAGTTCTTAGAGAAGGAATGGAAGGCAGGCTGATCAAATTTGCAGGTGATACCAAACTGGGAGGGGTGGCTAATACCCCAGAGGACAGGATCAGATTTCAAAATGACCTTGACAGATTGGAGAGCTGGGCCAAAGCTCACAAAATGAATTTCAACAGAGAGAAATGTAAGGTCCTGCACTTGGGCAGAAAAAATGGAAGGCACAAATATAGGATAGGGGACGTGTGGCTGGATAGCAGTACGTGTGAAAGGGATCTAGGAGTCTTGGTAGACCCCAAGCTGAACGTGAGCCAGCAGTGTGACGCGGCGGCCAAGAAAGCCAACGCGATTCTTGGTTTCATCAATAGGAGTATGGTGTCTAGATCAAGGGAGGTAATGGTACTACTCTATTCTGCATTGGTTAGGCCTCATTTGGAATAATCCTGTGTCCATTTCTGGGCACCTCAATTCAAGAAAGTTGTCGACAAGCTGGAAGGTGTCCAGAAGAGGGTGACGGGTCTGGAAGCCATGAAGCCCTATGAAGAACACCTTAGGGAGCTGGGGATGTTTAGTCTGCAGAAGAGAAGGTGAAGAGGGGACATGATAGCCATGTTTAAATATTGGAAGGGATGTCTTGTTGAAGATGGAGCAAGCTTGTTCTCTACCGCTCCAGAGACTAGGACAAGGAGCAATGGATTCCAGCTGCAGGAAAGGAGATTCCACTTGAACCTCAGGAAGGACTTTCAGATGGTCAGAGCTGTCCGTCGTTGAAATATGGTGGCTCCATGGAGAGTGGTGGAGTCTCCTCCTTCTTTGGAGGCTTTCAAGCAGAGGTCGGACGGCCGTCTGTTGGGAACCCTTTGATGGGTGTTCCTGCATAGCAGGGGGTTAGACTGGATGACCTCTTGGGGTCTCTCCCAACTCTAGGATTCTGTATGTGGTGGGAGTGTGCCAACATGCAGAGTTTCTGGAAGGAAATAGAACAAGAAACACATAAAATAATTGGGGGGGGGATTCAATTATGTAAAGAAATATATATAAACTTGTAATGCTAGGAATATAGGATCAAAGAAGGAACACAAATATTTAATGAAGCAATTCATTATAGCAGTAATTGCAAATGGGTGATAAGAAAAAGAAAGACGGAATCGTAACGGATGGGAGCAGGACGTATCGGAATATATGATGTTTGATTATATAACGGAAAAAAGAAGGGTTTATTTTGGTGAAAGGAAAGAGGAGTTCTGGTTTAGCAATCGGAGATTAATGATTGAGTTTGTTCCGGGAAGGGAAGGGTATGAGAAATTAAAGGAAACAGTTAAAATGATTTTCCACGCGAGAAAAAAAAAGGAAATTAATAAGCTAGACCATTCTCTGGGTGGGAGGGATGGGGAGGGGCAAAAAAGAAGGAAATATTGTATGTATATGAGTGGTTAGTTAATATGTTGGCTATACTATCGTGACATGGGGTGTAAAACTTTCCATTTGTAAGATATTTTATATTAATAAACTCCCATTAAAAAGAAGAAATTGTGGGTTTTCCACTTTTGCTGGGGTCCTGTGCCCCTAACCCTAGTGAATGTGGACGGTCTGTACTGGATACTGTTCATTGGGTTTTCCTTTGGAAGCCCACCTAGAGGAGGGTCTCACCCATTTTGTGAGGGGCTGGAGACCTTCTTTCTGTTTAATGCCTTTGCTCCTGACCGTGCAAGTTGATGTTCTGCTTTATTGGATTTGGCTCTCTTTCTGCTCATAGGATCATAGACTTGGAAGAGACCCCAGGGGCCATCTAGACCAACCCCCTCCAATGCAGGAACCCACATCAAAGCACCCCCAACAGATGGCCTTCCAGGCTCTGATTAAAAATCTCCAAAGGAGGAGACTCCACCACACTCCATTGAGGCGGCTCTGACCATCAGGAAGCTCTTCCTGAGGTTCTGGTGGAATCTCCTTTCCTGCAGCTTGAATCCATTGCTCCTTGTCCTGGTCTCTGGAGCAGCAGAAAATAAGCTTGCTCCATCTTCAATATGGCATCCCTTCAAAGATTTAAACACGGCTATCATGTCCCCACTTAATCTTATCTTCTGCAGACTCAGCATCCCCAGCTTCTTGCAGGGCTTCATGGCTTCCAGATCCTCCACCATTTTGGTCGCCCTCCTCTGGACACGTTCCAGCTTGTCCATCTCCTTCTTGAATTAAGGTGCCCAGAACTCATGTCCCCTCTTAACCTTCTCTTCTGCAGACTAAACATCCCCAGCCCCCTCAGCCACTCCTCAGAGGCCTTCATGGTTTCCAGACCCTCCACCATTTTGGTCGCCCTCCTCTGGAAACGCTCCAGCTTGTCCATCTCCTTCTTGAAATGAGGTGCCCAGAACAGGACACAGGACTATTCCAGATGAGGTCTAACCAAAGCAGAATAGAGTGGTACCATCACCTCCCTCGATCTTGACATCCTCCTCCTATGGATGCAACCAAGAATCACGTTGGCTTTCTTGGCTGCTGCATCACACTGCTGACTCATGTTCACATCGTGGTCCAGCAAGACTCCTAGATCCCTTTCACATGTACTGTTGTCCAGCCAAGTGTTTCCCATCTTATAATCGTGCCTTTCATTATTCAAGTTCCTACCTTCCACCTCCATACCTTCCAACAGTCCTTGGCTTTTTTTGCTGCCGCATCACGCTGCTGGCTCGTGTTCAGCTTGTGGTCCACCAAGACTCCCAGATCCCATTCACGTGGACTGTTTCCAAGCCAGTTATCACCCATCCTATATTTTTGCAATTCGTTCTTTCTTCCTAAGTGTAATACCCTACATTTCTCCCTGTCAAAATCCATTTTGTTAGTTTTGGCCGGCTCCCCAATGTGTCAAGGTCATTTTGGATTTTGATCCTGTCCTCTGGGGTATCAGCTATCCATCGTCCTGCTCACATCTTGCAAACTCATGCCAGCAGCTGCGGCTTTCTGGACGGAAGAAAACGGTTGTAACATTTAAAATAGCAATAGGCTACGAATTCTTGCAATAAATCCAAAAAAGTTTTGGAAGTCTATTCATTTAACTACTGAAAATATCACATTTCTGATTAATCCAGAAATGCATCTCCTTGCCGTGATAAATGATCACATAGAGAAGAAGTTTGAAAGACTTATTTTTTTTTATATATGATTGCAACAGCTGGGCTTCTATTTGGAAAAAAAAGCATTGGAAATTGAGTATATTGCCTTCCATGGATGAATGGCTATTGAAAGTATTAAATATGGCAATTATGGATAAGTTAACCATTTTAATAACGGAAGGTTCTGCAGATAACTTTTTTAAAAAACTTGAGATCCACTAATTAATTTTTTTTTTTTTTTCCAGAAACAATTACTCTACAATAGCCGTGGTTGGTTTTTCGGACTGAAAGTTAACTATTCTATCTTTATGTTTTTGTACCTTAGATGAGAATAATGGAAGGTTAAGAAGATACTGGGAATTTTCCACCGATAAATATAAATATATACTCTCATTTTATCAATTATGTATTTTATTCTTGTGTATTAATATATAAAAAGGATATAATAAGAAAAGAAAGTTAACTATTCTTGATATATAACTTATATGAAGAGACAATGGATTTGTGATAGAATCATGTAGGAAATGGATGGTAAGGGATCTTTATATATATAAAATTAAACTATATATATATATATATATATATATACACACTCACACACATATATATGTATATATGTATATGTATATATATATACTCACACACATATATATGTATATATATATATATACTCACACACATATATATGTATATATATATACACACACACATATATATGTATATATGTAGATATATATATGTATATATATATATACACACACACACACACATATGTATATGTAGATATATAATGTAGGTATAACCAATGACACTCAAAAGAAAATTCTATTTTAGTTTTTAATTTTTTATGTATTTGTATATAATTAGGATCACTGACTTTGATTTTTCTTCTCTTTTTTTCCTTTTCTAATTTTTTCCCCCTCAAAATATGTAAGTTTTGTTATTGTGATTAAATAACATACAAAAAAAAAATCTTTAAAAAAATATCAGTAGATTGCTCTGTACAGCAGGCATTTAGGAAGGAAGATTAAAAGGTGGGAAACAACGGAAGAGCAAAAAGTGTTACGAGGATGCATAGATAACAGGATATTAACTTGCTGTTTCTCCCGTGATGAAAAATATGCAAATAATTGTAAGCCCGGGAAAACGCTGGAGCTGGTGCGGACATTTGGCGTCTGAAATTTTTAGCCAGCTTTTGATAATTTGTGCCAAAATTTGCACGGGGAGGTATAAAAATTGCATCCAACTCTTGTGCTCAGTCGCTGCGCGGTTTGCTTGTTTCTGAAATAAACACTTCTGTTTTGAAACTCCGGAGAAACTTAACTCGGACACGACTTTATTACCCGCTCGTTTGCAATAACGAGTCACGTCTTCTCGTGTCCAATTAGGCAAACCGATCTGCTTGAATAAAATAAATTACACACTTGCAACGCAAACTTGGAACGGAAAGGTGGTTACCCAGAAAGAAAGCAAAGAAATTTATCCCGCTGAGGAAAGAAAGATGGTATTATTAATATTTTTTAATCCCTAGGCCGAGCTTTTCACTTTTCTATGCGCTCGTTAATTATCCCCCAGGGGGATTTTTCTTTTTTTAAAAGCCAGGGAGGAGCGCCGTGGAATTAAGAAAGAGACAAAGGCTTGGAAAATGTTGAAAGGCAAGGTTGCTCATTCGGTCACAATCGCTTCCCACGTCCTGTGTCCGTTTTAATCAGCTCCGAAATTATTCCCGTGGGCGGCTTTGCTCGGTCGATCGGATCGCCGTGGGGTCTTGTTATTTTGTGTGTTGTGTGCGTATCTGAATGCCTCCCCTCCTGGGAAAATTGGTCCGGTTTTTCCCGGGCGAGGGGGCCCAGGGTGGAAATTGCTTCTCGGATACGGGAGGGAAAAACCCACGAGAGGAGAGAACAATGCGCCTCGCAAAGACCCCTCACCAGGCCCTGCTTTTGCGCTTTGAGATATTTCCTTTCAGCACAGAAGGAGAGGAGGGGAAAGAAATAAAACCATGGAAACGCAAGCACCGGGCAGAGAGAAAGAACTTTTCTGCTTTTTCTCTTTTTCTCTCCTTGGCCCGCTATTACTGCGGCTGGGGTTTCGTCCGCTTGCAATTGCCCTTTTAAGGTCCACATTTCGGCATTAGGGGCAGGGGAACTAATTGGGGGCGGGTGTAAGACGTAGGTGAGAATCACAGAATCATAAGAGCTGGAAGAGAACCCAAGGGCTGCTACGCGAGAGCAAACGCTTAAAGCACTCGCTTGGATAGACGGCCATCCAGACTTTCTTTAAAAACCTCCAAAGAAGGAGGATACCCCACCGCACTCTCTTCGGGCAGTGTATTCCACTCTAACCCTCAGGAAGTTCCTCCTCAGGTTCAAGTGGAACCTCCTTTCCTGCAGCTGGAATCCGTTGCTCCCTGTCCTAGTTTCTGGAGCAGCAGAAAAGAAGCTGGCTCCATCTTGGACATGATATCCCTTCAAATATTTAAACATGGGGCTATCATGTCTCCACTTAATCTTCTCTTCTGCAGACTCAACATCCTCAGCTTCTGGCAGGGCTTCAGGGCTTCTAGACCCTCCACCATTTTGGTCGCCCTCCTCTGGACATGTTCCAGCTTGTCCATCTCCTTCTTGAATGAAGGTGCCCAGAACTGGACACAGTGTTATTCCAGATGAGGTCTGACCAAAGCAGAATAGAGTGGTACCATCACCTCCCTCGGTCTGGATGCCATACTCCTATTGATGCAACCAAGAATTGTGTTGGCTTTCTTGGCTGCGGCATGACACTGCTGGCTCATGTATAGCTTGTGGTCCACGAGGACTCCTAGAACCCTTTCACATGGACTGTTATCCGGCCACATGTCCCCATCCTATATTTGCGCATTCCATTTTTTCTGCCTAAGTTCAGGACCTTACATTTCTCCCTGCTGAAACTCATTTTGTTGGCGTTGCCCCAGCTCTCCGATCTTTCAAAGTCGTTCTGAATTTTGATCCTCTCCCCCGAGGTATTCGCAACCCCTCCCAACGCCAGTCCCAAGAACAGTCCTGATAAATTTTCCTGCCATCCCAATTTTTCAACTGCTTTGCAAGTTAGTTAATTAATTTAATTAATTATTTGAATTGGGTTTTTTAAAGTAGCTTTAATTTGTTTTTAGCTGTCTTCTGTTTGCATCTACCTTGCAAGCTGTCTTGTGTTCCCATTTTGTGTGAGGGGGAAGCAGGGATATCCATCCAATTTTTGGAATTATTAAATTCCTTCCACCTTTTTCTTTGCAGGGATAAACTCCGCAGAGGAGGTCAGTCCCTCCAAAGCCTTACCGCCGTCTTCAGAAGAACTCGCCAACCACACTCTGCTCAGAGAGGGTCTGGATTCGAGATACGCCACCACGGAGAGTCTCCTGCGATCGACCGAAGACATCTTGGGTTCTCTGGTGGATAGGGGCACCTCGCCTCAAAAGGACGGCTTCCCAGAACCGACAGCTCCCCCACACACTGACACGAGACAGACCCCTCTTTCACAGAAGAAGTTACATTCTCCGAAACAAAGAAGGAATCAGAGACTCAAAGCAGCCACCTTAGTTCCTCCTCCTCCTGGTTCCTCAAACTCAGGCCCTCCTGCCTCCACAGACAACCTGGAAAGGGACATGGTGGCCATGGGCCACGAAGAGAAGCCCACCGTGCCGGAGCAGACCTCATGGGCTGGCCGGAAAGGGAGTTATGGGGTCACCAGGCACTCGCTTCTCCAGATATCTCCTTTCACGGCACGGCCAACGGTCCCTTCAACGTCTCCTCAGAGCCCGGAAGGGACGGCCTTTGAGGAGGAGGAAGCCTGGACTAAGGTGGACAGCAAGGTGGAGAACATGGAAGACGAGAAGGAGGATGAGGAGAAGGTCTTATTTTCCAAGGAGGGAGGTCAGGGGACCACCACCTCAACCATCGTCACCACTACGGTGATTAACACTGAGCAAACTCCAAGTAAGTTGTCTCGTCGGAGAGCTAATTATAGCTCCATAATCCATAGAATCGTAGAAACATAGAGGTGGAAGAGACCACAATGGCCATCAAGTCCAACCCCCTTCTGCCATGCAGGAACTAATACTCAAAGGACCCTCAGTAAATGTCCATCCAGCCTCTGCTTAGAAACCTCCAAAGAAGGAGGAGACTCCACCACGTTCCACTGAGGCAGCATATTCCACTGCCGGACAGCTCTGACCTTCAGGAAGTTCTTCCTGAGGTTCAGGTGGAATCTCTTTTCCTGTAGTTCAAATTCATTGCTCCGTATCCTAGTCTCTGGAGCAGCAGAAAAGAAGCTTGCTCCATCTTCAACATGACTTCCCTTCACATATTTAAACAAGGCTCTCATGTTCCCTCTTAACCTTCTCTTCTGCAGACTAAACATCCCCAGCTCCCTAAGATGCTCCTCATGGGGCTTCATGGCTTCCAGACCCTCCACCATTTTGGTCACCCTCCTCTGGACACGCTCCAGCTTGTCCATCTCCTTCCTGAACTGTGGTGCCCAGAACGGGACACAGTATTCCAGGTGAGGTCTAACCAAAGGGATTCAAGAAGTCCTTCAACTCTAAGGGTTCTCCCTTAAAGTTCTCCCCAACTGCACCAGAAACCCACCTGATGTAGGACATCCTAGGTTGAGAAACTACATCTGATTTTGCCCAGTTCTAAATTCCCTTAGAGTTGAAGGACTTCAACAACATCCTCTGGAAGTCTGGGATTTGTAGTTTAGTGAGGCCCAAGAGCTCTCTTGCTGAGAATTAGAAACAGCCCTCCTTAAACTGTAAATCCCAGTGTTCTAGCAGTGGAATAATAGCAATATAACAGGGTCGTGTGATGGGTCCTTTATGATCCATGGTTGATCTTCAAGTTGACTCCAGTTTATGGTCATCTCCTCCTGAGTTTTCTTGGGAAGAGGAGGTTTCCTCAAAGGAACCAAGAGAGCATGACTTTCCGAAGGTCACCCATGGCTGAGCAGGGAGGATTTGAACCCAACGCTTTCCCAGTCCTATTCCAACACTACTCCGTGTCCCATCCCTTTCATAGTGTCTTCTTGGCCAGATTTCTTCAGGAAAAGAAGTGGCTTTCCTTTCAGGGTGAGAGGATGTGACTCACCCAAGGTTGCGCAATGGTTTTTCATGGCTGAGTCGGGATTCGAACCCTCTCCTCCCATCATTCTAGCCACTAGGTCAGTTTTCTGTGCAAGATTCATTCAGAGGTTTTCCAACATGGCTTTCCTCTGAGACTAACGGAGAGTGATTTGCCCAAAGGTGGGTTTCCATAGCCGAGCAGGGATTCGTACCCGGCTCTCCTAGAGTCCTCATCCAACTCAAACCACAACACCACACTGCATCTTTTAGGAAAGCGTGTAGAATTTGTAAGATGCTGTTGTTTTGTCGCTTCAAAGTATGGCTCACCATGGCTTTCCATGGCTGAGTCGGGATTCGAACCCTTCCCAGCGTCCTGGAGAGAGTGGTAGGGCAACGCGGGTACATGGAAGTTCTCCCAACTGCACCGGTTGTGACACATCCTGGGTTGAGCAAGTAGATCTGTTTTTGACCATCTCTAAATTCCCTTAGAGTTGAAGGAACTTGGAGGAGAACCAAAATATTATTATTTGAACCTGTGGAACTCCCTTCCACTGGTTGTGTCTTTGGGCCCCTTCCCAGCTATCTTTCCACTAAAACACCAAACATTTTTTTTCATTAGAGAAGTTTTTGATTATTAATATGTTGTGGTAGATGGAGTTGTGAGGTCTTGTGTTTTCATTTTTGATGATATCTCCCTGCATGGCAAAAGGGGGTTGGACTGGATGGCCCTTTGGGGTCTCTTCCAACTCTAGAATTCAATTTTATTATGTTTCAAATGGGGCTTCCAAAATTGCTTTTAACTTGTATATTTCTTCTTGGGGAAAAAAAAACTGCTTGGAAAAAAATAGTACTCTGGTTTAATTGTGTTTTTTGAATAAATAGATTTTTTTTTAGTTGTATTGTGCTTTTAAACAGCTGTATAGGAGAAAGTCAAGATATAAAGCAAATTAATAAATATATATATTAAATTTATAAATTGTTGGAGATACCAGTCTGGCAAGCTTCTGAAATGTTGGTATTGTGCAAATCCGCTCAGTGTTCTGCTCCAAACTTTAAAGTAGCTCTCCAAGGTCAATGGAACCGATTGGGTAAATCTGCTCCGTGTTCTGCTCCAGACTATAAAGGCACTCTCCAAGGTCCATTGAACCTGATGGTTAAATCCGCTCCGTGTTCTTCTCCAACCTTTAAAGGCTTTTCCATGGAGAATTGAATCTATTGGATGAAATTGCTCCAAGTTCTACTTGAAACTTTAAAATTCTCCAAGGTGCTGAAACTTTTGGGTGACTCCACTCAGACATTAAAGGGAACTATAAAAAAATTCTAGGCCTATTTGGGGGTTCAAGAATTCAGCCCATCTTGGAGAGCTTATTTAAAGTTTGGAGTAAAACCCAGAATGAATTCACAGAAACTCTCCAAGGTGGTGAAAAGTTTGGTTGAAACCACTCAGATGTTAAGGGAACTGTTAAAAAAATACTAGACCTATCTGGGGGTTCAAGAATTCAGCACATCTTGAAGAATTTGTTTAAAGTTCAGAGTAGAACCCAGAGCGGACTCACAGCAAGCCAATCAGACCTTGCTGAGATTGAAAGAGAGTTGTGTGTATAATTCATAAGTGCCGCTTGATGGTTTTAATACAGTGTTGAAATCCCTCCAGGTCTCTGTGGCGTGAATTTCTACGAGCCTGAAGGCTACATCGACTCGACGGACTACCCGCCGCTGCCTTGGGGCCACTTCTTGGAGTGTACCTACAATGTGACTGTCTACACCGGATATGGGGTGGAGGTGCAGGTAGGAGGGGGCAAATGGGAGAGGCGGGCTTGGTTTCCATCAGGATATGGCTTTGCTCATGATGAGATTATGGAGTCTCACCTACCTTGGATCATGTTTGGAGCCTGGAGAACCAAAACGGTCAAAGGTCTGGAGACCATGAAGCCCTATGAGGAGTGGATTAGCGAGGTGGTCATGTTTAGCCTGGAGAAGAGAAGGTTGGAGGAGGCATGATTGTTGCTGTTGCTTGACTTCAAGTTGTTTCCAACTTATGGCAACCCTAGGCTGAACCTATCGCAAGGTTTCCTGGGGTTGAACGTGTGTGAAGTAGCCAAGGTTGCCCAATGAGTTTCCATGGCTGAGCAGGGAACTGAGTCCTGGTCTCCAGGTGTGTAGTCCAATGTTCAAACCACTACAACATGCTGGGTCTCAGGTAAGATGAGGGCCATGTTTAAATATTTGAAGAGATGTCCTATGAAGGATGGAGCAAGTCTGTTATCTACTGCTCCAGAGACTGGAACAATGTGGAGCAATGGCTTCCAACTTCAGGGAAAGAGGTTCCACCTAAACCTTCAGAAGAACTTCCTGAGGGTAAGAGCAATTCAACAGTGGAATCCACTGCTACCTCCATGGAGTGTGGTGGAGTCTCCTTTTTTTTTGGAGATCTTTAAGCAGAGGCTGGATGGACATCTATCAAAGGGAGGCCTTGGATGGTGTCTTCTTGCATGGCAGAAGGGGGTTGCGCTGGATGGCCCTGGAGTCTCTTCCAGCTGTAGGATGCCATGAAATATTTTAAGGGATGTCATATAGAGGATGGAGCAAACTCGTTTTATTCTGCCCTTCCAGAGCCTAGGACGCTGTAGCTTCGAACGTCAGGAAAAGAAGTTCCACCTCCTTTCCTGAAGTTCCACCTCCTTTCCTGAAGTTAGGAAGAACTTCCTGAGGAAGAACTTAGGAAGAACTTCCTGAGTGTAATAGTAGTTTGGCAGTGGAATCTGCTGCTGCCTCCATGGAGTGTGGTGGAATCTCCTCCTTCGTTGGAGGTTTTTAAGCAGAAGCTGGATGGTCATCTGTCCAAGGGAGGGCTTGGATGGGGTCTTCCTGCATGGCAGAAGAGGGGTTGGACTGGATGACCCTTGGGATCTCTTCCAATTCTAGGATTATACAGTTCTATGGAGGCATAAGTGGATTTTGGACTGCAGTGCCCAAAATCCCCCAGTCAGGATAGTCATTCTTATTATCATCCTCAGCTTCGCAGTCTTCCAGGTCTCCTCGACCAGTGTGGCCAGTCTCGAGGACAATAACTTCTTGCAGTATTGGGTTGTTGTTGTCATTATTTACCGGGTTTTACTGACTGGAGTTTTGGACCATCCGTGATCTGGATTCTACCCAGGAGGCCAAGAATCTGAGAGGTCTTGTTGAATATTGTGACATGGTACACACAATTGTGTCCTCATGATGCTGTCTACGGAGTCGTTGCTGTTCCTTTGTTGTTGCTTTGCTGTTGCTCTGGTTTTACAGTCTCTGGGGCACCAGGACACATCTGGACAAACAGCTGGTCTCAGTTTGCAGCGCTGAAATGAGCTGAGGACAAAACATGGAGAGGAGGAGGAGGAGAAAAATGCTGAGACTTTTCTTTAAAATGCCGCTGAGAAAAGAGGACAACAGAGACTCAATCTGGGCTGTCTCAACCCCAGAGGACAGGACCAGAATTCAAAGTGACCCTTTGCAGATTGGAGAGCTGGGCCAAGATGAAGAAAATGAATCTCAACAGAGAGAAATGTCAGGTCCTGGACTTAGGCAGAAAAAATGGAATGCACAAATATAGGATGCAGGAGACGTGGTTGGATAGCAGTCCGTGTGAAAGTGATCGGGGAGTCTTGGTGGACCACAAGCTGAACATGAGTCAGCAGTGTGATGCAGCAGCAAAAAAAGCCAACATGACTCTTGGTTGCATCAATGGGAGTATGATGTCTAGATCGAGGGAGGCAATGGTCCCACTCTGTTCTGCATTGGTTAGGCCTCATTTGGAATCCTGTATCCAGTTCTGGGCACCTCAATTCAAGAAGGAGATGGACAGGCTAGAGCGTGTCCAGAGGAGGGCGACCAAAATGGTGGAGGGTCTGGAAGCCATGAAGCCCTATGAGGAGCGGCTGAGGGAGCTGGGTATGTTTAGCCTGCAGAAGAGAAGGTTGAGAGGGGACATGAGAGCCATGTTTAAATATTTGAAATGTCATGTTGAGGAGGGAGCGGGCTTGTTCTCTACTCCTCCAGAGACTAGGACAAGGAGCAATGGATTCAGGCTGCAGGCAAAGAAGTTCCACCCGAACCTCAGGAAGAACTTCCTGATGGTCAGAGCTTTCCGGCAGTGGAATCTGCTGCCTTAGTGGATGTGGTGGAGTCTCCTTCTTTGGAAGTTTTTAAACAGAGGCTGGATGGCCGTCTGTCAGAGGAAGGGCCTTGAGTGTGTATTCCTGCATGGCAGAACGGGGGGTTGGACTGGATGGCCCTGGGGGTCTCTTCCAACTCTATGATTCTATGATTCTATATTGAAGACGGAGCAAGCTTGGTTTCTGCTGCCCCAGAGACCAGGACAAGGGGCAACGGATTCAAGCTGGATGGCCGTCTGTTGGGAATGCTTTGATGGGTGTTCCTGCATTGCAGGGGGCTGGACTAGATGACCCCGGGGGTCTCTTCCAACTCTATGATTCTTTGATAAATGGAGAGAGCTGGAGGATCTGCCTTGTCGGCTCTTGAATTTACGTCTCCAAAACCCTGAGACTCAGCCTCCGAGGTTCGGCTTCAGCCCCTCTGTGGGCAAAAGGTCCGGTTTTTAACGGAGCGGAAAATTAGCTCCCCTCGCCCGGTGCAACGCAGGGCAGAAAGCAAGTCAAGGTGGCGGAGCAGGTTCTTGCCGAGGGACAATCCCACGAGAAAGTCGGACCAGAGGCCGGAGCGGCCAAGGTTGTAGGCCGTGTAACATCTGCTGGGGCTTAGCGGCGAGGATTTCCACCCCAGGCGCTTAAAAGGGGGAGGCCTGGTATCGAGTTTATCCTATCCTTCCGGATTAGAGGGTGATCTGGAAAGGGAGAAAAGGAAACCGCTAAGCCGATCCCAAAGAACGCGGGCGGGCGGGCGGGCGGGAAAATGCAGATCTGTGGGGCTTCAGCATTCAATATTCCCTCTTTGGGTCACTCGGTCACCCCAAAACCAGCCCCGTGTCTGAGCAGAAAGAGGGGCGAGCAAAACGCAAACCCGGTTTTGCAAAAAAGGAGGAGGAAAACGACGTGGGAGAACTTGCAGATGATGATGATGATGATTTTAATTTTATTTAACTGCGACAAAAGGAAAAAGAAAACGAGAAAAAGCAAAATACAACAAGAGACATCGGGTCAAAGAACGTCATATATAAATAAAGGGAAAAGAAACAAGAGCATGAAAAAGCAAATATCCAATAATAAGAGAAAGAAGAAGAAATATAGCACAAGAAGAAAAATAAATAATATTAAGGATTCACGTATAAATGTGGGCATTCGCAAACCATCCTAGACTAAAATGACTTCATCATAAACCTACTTAAAATTTCCTATTTTGTCTTTGTGAACTCCGTCCCATACATCTCCAACCTTTATTAAAGTCTAAAGTCTGCCCTGTTTTAATCTTAAAAAAAAAAGAATGAAAAATAAAATATAGAAAAATATCCATTGCATTTTAATCGGTCCTTTTGCAGAGCGTTAAAGGCAAGGCACCGAAAAGCATTTTTTCCCCTCGTTGCATGACATGCGAGGGGCCCCGCTGCAAAAAAGCAGCGAAACGCGTTTAAATCGGTCCGCATTAGATGCAACGGCTTTAATTGCAATTGTCCACCCGCGCCGCATTAAATGCATCTGCTGCGGTTTCGCTCGAAATGCATTTAAAGGGGTCCTTTTCTCGCTGCATTAAATGCAACTCCTTTGATTCCAGTTGCATCGGGGGGCGGTGATCGAATTGGTCCCCCCGGCATGAAATGCAGAGCGCTTAATTAAAGTTGCAATCAACGGCATTCAATAGCGGCCCCTCCCCGTTGCATTAAATGCAACGCCTTTGATTGCGATCGCACAGAAATGCAGTTCGAGGCCGCTGCAATAATTTTAATTATTCCCCAATTTCTAGCCCCGATGCTGATTATGAACAGCAGTTTTTTGCAAAACTGGCAACAGCTCGAGTCGACTCTGCACACCCCCGCGCAGGAATCGGAATCCAAAGGCCTTGGTGTGTGTCTCTGTGTTTCCCAAATGGATGCCGACTTGCTCCAAATAAATAACAAAAAAGGGACGGGTTCAAATGCCGCCTGGCAAAGATCCCTCCCAGTGACCCAGATAAAGGAGGGTATGTTTCGGTTTCCGCCACTGCAGATGGAGGAAGGGGAAGATGCGAGGAGGAAATGAACCATCTGGCCCGTTCCCCACTTCCTAATGAGGCCACCAGGCGCTCCGTCCCTCGCTGGTCCGAAACCACAACCTGGACCAGTTCGGCGCTTCCTTCCTTCGAGAAAAGAGTTCACGGGTTCGAAGCACCGCTTGTGCGCTTGGCACCGTGGAGATGCTTTCCGGCTGCTCTTGTCACCGACGGTGTGGGTTTGCTTGGCGGATCTGAATCCTAGAATCCTAGAGTTGGGGGAGACCCCCAAAGGCCATCCAGTCCAACCCCATTCTGCTCTTCATGGAGACACCATCCAAGCCCTCTCTTGGACAGGTGGCCACCCAACCTCTGTTGGAAAACCTCCAAAGAAGAAGACTCCACCTAGAGTCGGAGGGGACCCCAAGGGCCATCCAGTCCAACGTCATTCTGCTCTTCACGGAGACACCATGAAAGCCCTCCCTTGGACAGGTGGCCACCCAACCTCTGTTGGATGACCTCCAAAGAAGAAGACTCCACCTAGAGTCGGAGGGGACCGCAAGGGCCATCCAGTCCAACGTCATTCTGCTCTTCACGGAGACACCATGAAAGCCCTCCCTTGGACAGGTGGCCACCCAACTTCTGTTGGAAAACCTCCAAAGAAGAAGACTCCACCTAGAGTCGGAGGGGACCCCAAGGGCCATCCAGTCCAACCCCATTCTGCCATCAAATCCCTCCCTCTGTTACCCTGATTTCTGGGGTTCCTTGGGGGACATCCCAATGTGCTCCACATGATGGGGAATGGAACCTGGCGAGAGCACGAGCAATAGCAATGCGAGAGGCAGGGTAACCTAGCGGGGTCTTTTTACCCAGTTTTTACGAGGTCAGGCCAAGCCAAAAACCAAACAAAACTGTCCAGTAAATTGGAGGAAAGTCTCACACACCAACGCAATCACGCACACACGCACCCAAGAGCTATTAAGAAGCAAAAGAGAGGAGACTGGACAGGGGAATGTTGAAGGGGTCGTAGCTGGGGTGATACTGCACCTTTGTCCTGAAGTCCTTCATCCGGGAAAGACAGCGGAGAAGTGGGGCTCAGCACGGAGAGTGCTGAGGGGGTCACTCAACGGACGGAGCAATGGTCCGCAGGGGTGACCGGGAGTGATCCAAAGAACCGCTCAAAAACTGGGACTAGTTATAGGGGAAAAAGTACCTGGAGGACTAATCCTTTCCCGGGGAGAACAATGGGTGTTGCAGTAGGCACAAAGCTCCACGCTGGTAATTTCCTTTGTGTGATGGGATTGCAAGGTGTTGCCAAAGTCTCAGGATCTTCGGCTGCATTGGGTTGTGGTGTGACTCCAGGTAAACGGTCCTCGCCTGATAGGATTTTGCTCAACATGGGGCAACCACGCTAATCCCCTCAAGTCAGCTTCTCAGGGGCTGAGGACCCTTTGTCTGCTGTGGGTTTGCACAGCTTGAGGTCTCCTGGGGCTACGTGACCGGGGATTGTACTGGCCTGACCTAGTTTTCAATTTGACCATGGCTGCCTACGTGACCATCCTGGTGACCTCTCAGGCACATGGAATCCTATTTTAATATCAAAATTGTAGACCCCGGGGCAGGGTTTTCCCGTGGGGTAACACCTTGGACACATGGCCACCCAATTTCTGTTGGAAAACCTCCAAAGAAGAAAACTCCACCTCGAGTTCGAGGAGACCCCAAGGGGCCATCTGTCCAACCCCATTCTGCTCTTCATGAAGACACCATCCAAGCCTCCCTTGGACAGGTGGCCATCCAACCTCTGTTGGAAAACCTCCAAAGAAGAAGACTCCACCTAGAGTTGGAGGGAGACCCCAGGGGTCCATCCAGTCCAACCCCATTCTGCTCTTCATGTAGACACCATCTAAGCCCTCCCTTGGACAGGTGGCCATCCAACATCTGTTGGAAAACCTCCAAAGAAGAAGACTCCACCTAGAGTTGGAGGAGACCCCAGGGGTCCATCCAGTCCAACCCCATTCTGCTCTTCATGTAGACACCATCTAAGCCCTCCCTCAGACAGGTGGCCATCCAGCCTCTGTTGGAAAACCTCCAAAGAAGAAGACTCCACTAGAGTTTGAGGGGACCCCAAGGGCCATCCAGTCCAACCCCCTTCAGCCATGCAGGAATGTACCATCATAGCATTCCCTTGGACAGACGGCCATCCAGCCTCTCCTTAAAAGCCTCCAAAGAAGGAGGAAACTCCACCACACACCATGGAGGCGGCAGCTGATTCGGCTATTAAACTCCTGTAGCATCCCGAAGTTCTTCCTGAGGAAAGGAAAGGAAATTGAGGGAGGGTGCTTGTGTATCCAAAGATTCCTAGAGTTGGAAGAGTCTCCAAGGGCAGTCCAGTCCAACCCCATTCTGCTCTTCATGAAGACACCACCAAAGCTGTCTCTTGGACAGGTGGCCATCCACCCTCTCTTTGAAAACCAAGCACTACCTCTGACAGATGTCCATCCAAGCCTCTCTTTAAAAACCTCCACAGAAGGAAGAGTTTCCACCACACTCCATGGAGGCAGCAACAAATTCCACTTCGGAATGGTTCTTACCATCAGGAAGTTCTGCCTGAGGTTTAGGTGGAACCTCTTCTCCTGAAGTTTGAGTCCATTGCTCCTTAGGGCCATTTTCTCACTACATTGTTATAGTGCTCTTATTCCACTTTTAGCATCCTGTGGAATTCTGGAGTTTGTAGTTTACTGAGGCCAATGAGCTCTCTGGGTGAGCATTCTAAATGCCCCTTCCTAAACTGCAAATCCCAGAATTCCATAGGAGGTTGAAAGTGGAACAAGAGCACTATAACAGTATAGTGTGGAGTCTGTGGAGCAGCAGAAAAAAGCTTACTCCATCTTCAGTATGACATCCCTTCAAATATTTAAACGTGGCCATCATGTCTCCTCTTAAGACCTTCTCCCCTCCAGGTTAAACCTCCCCATCTCCCTCAGCTGCTCCTCAGAGGGCTTCCTGGTTTCCAGGTCTTCTAGAATTTTGGTTGCCCTCCTCTGGACACCTTCCAGCTTTTACCATCAAGAAGTTCTGCCTAAGGTTTAGGTGGAACTTCTTCTCCTGAAGTTTGAAGCCATTGCTCCATGTCTGAGTCCCCAGAGCATGAGAAAACAAGCTTCTTCCATCTTCAGCATGACATCCCTTCAAATATTTAAACAGGGCTATCATGCCCCCTCTCGACCTTCCCTTCTCCAGGCTAAACATTCCCAGCAGCTCACAGGGATTTGTGTTTTCCAGGCCTTTGACAATTTTGGTCACCATTCTCTAGACATGTTCCAACTTGTCCATACCCTTCTTGAATTCTGGTGCACAGAACTGGACACAGTATTATTCCAGGTGGGGTTGGACCAAAGCAGAATCGAGAGGTACTCTTACCATCAGGAAGTTATTCTTAATGGTTAGGCAGAACCTCTTTTCCTGCAGCTTGAAGCCATTGCTCCTTGTCCTGGTCTCTGGAGCAGCAGAAAACAGGCTTGCTCCGTCCCCATGACACCCCTTCAAATATTTAAACAGGGCTTTCATGCCATCTTAAGACCTTCTTTTCTCCAAACTAAACCTACCCAAGTTCCTAAGATGTTCCTCTAAGGGCTTCCAGACAATCCACCATTTTGGTTGCCCTCCTCTGGACCCCTTCCAGCTTGTCCATCTCCTTCCTGAACTGTGGTGCCCAGAATTGGACACAGGATTATTCCAGATGGGGTGTGACCCAAGCAGAATAAAGTGGTACCATTACCTCCCTCAAACTAGACACCATATTCCTATTGATGCAACCAAGAACCACATTGGCTTTCTTGGCTGCTGCATCACGCTGCTGGCTCATGTTCATCCAAGACTCCTGGATCTCTTCCACGCGTACTGCCATCCATTGTTTCAACTCCTTGCCTTGCAAGAATCCACAGCTAAACTACTCTTAAAATGGTCCAACCTCAACTTAAAGACCTGGTGTATAAACTGGTATAAACATTACACCATAGTCCAGTATCGTCCCACTTTTTCAGCTGCTTTTTCCTCTTCCTTCCACTTTCTCCCTTTGTCCTCACTTAACTCCCATTGCTGCAAACCGAGTTCAAAGTGCAAAAATGGAATTTGCACTCCATGAACTCAGTGCAGGGAGAGGAGAAGAGGTGGTGGAATCTTGCCCTTCCCAACTGGCTCAGGCGAAAGCAAACTTCTGCAGCCTCCCTTCTTCTTCTTCATGCATATTTTTTGCCATCTTCGAATCATAGAATCATAGAGTTGGAAGAGACCTCAGAGGCCATCCAGTCCAACCCCCTGCCATGCAGGAACCCACATCAAAGCATTCCCAACAGATGGCCATCCAGCTTCTACTTAAAAACCTCCAAAGAAGAAGGAGACCCCCCACACTCCATGGAGGCAGCAGTAGATTCCGCTGCCGGACAGCTCTGACCATCAGGAAGTTCTTCCTGAGGTTCAGGTGGAATCTCCTTTCCTGCAGCTTGAATCCATTGCTCCTTGTCCTGGTCTCTGAAGCAGCAGAAAACAAGCTTGCTCCATCTTCAACATGGCATCCCTTCAAAGATTTAAACATGGCTCCTCTTAACCTTCTCTTCTGCAGACTAAACATCCTCAGCTCCCTAAGCCGCTCCTTATAGGGCTTCATGGCTTCCAGAGCCTTCACCATTTTGGTCCCACTCCTCTGGACACCTTCCAGCTTGTCCATCTCTTTCTTGAATTGAGGTGCCCAGAACTGGACACAGGATTATTCCAAACCACTCTATTCTGCATTGGAGTGGTACCTTACCTCCCTCGATCTGGACACCATACTCCTATTGATGCAACCAAGAATTGTGTTGGCCTTTTTTGCTGCCGCATCACACTGCTGACTCATGCTCAGCTTGTGGTCCACCAAGACGCCTAGATCCCTTTCACTTGTAGTGCTATCCAGCCATGCGTTCCCCCATCTGTATTTGTGCGTTCTAATTTTTCTGCCTAAGTGCAGGACATTTCTCCCTGTTGAAATTCATTTTTTTGGCTTCAGCCCAGCCCTCCAATCTGTCAGGATCATTTCGAAATTTGATCCTGTCCTCTAAGGTATTAGCAACCCCTCCCAATTAAGTGTCTTGATCATGCTCTGATGTCTCTTGGCTGTCCACCTCCTGGTTTTCGCCTATGAAATGTTGGCCTGTGTGTGTGTAAATCCCATCATATCAACTGGGCAACTGTAGCTAGAACTAGCAATAGGAGTTTAAGTGCAAATTATCCAGGTCCATTCAGATACAGTTGGACTGTGACTCCCAGCTGACAGCATGTAGCCAATATACAATGCATGCTGGGAGATGCAATCCAATATCAGGAGAGTAGTATGTGGACCTTTCCTGCTGCATTAAATGCAAGGCATTGAATTGCAATTCCATTTAAAGGCATCTGAATTGGTCGTTGCATTAAATCACCTGGTAATTGCTGTCGTGTCTAAGCAAACAGAGTGATGCCTTCGTGCCACGGCTGAGTCCCTGGCAGAATGTGGTCATAAAAAATGAAAGTCACAAACATGGGATGGGGGACGAGTGGCTGGATAGCAGTACGTGTGAAAGGGATCTAGGAGTCTTGGTAGATCACAAGCTGAGCATGAGCCAGCAGTGTGACGTGGCAGCCAAGAAAGCCAATGCGATTCTTGGTTGCATCAATAGGAGTATGGTGTCTAGATCGAGGGAGGTAATGGTACCACTCTATTCTGCGTTGGTTAGGCTTCATCTGGAATAATCCTGCGTCCAGTTCTCGGCACCTCAATTCAAGAAGGAGATGGACAAGCTAGAACATGTCCAGAGGAGGGCGACCAAGATGGTGGAGGGCCTGGAAGCCCTGAAGCCCTATGAGGAGCGGCTTAGGGAGCTGGGATTTTTAGTCTGCAGAAGAGAAGGTTAAGAGAAGGAGACATGATAGCCATGTTTAAATATTTGAAGGGATGCCATGTTGAAGACGGAGCAAGCTTGTTTCCTGCTGCTCCAGAGACCAGGACAAGGAGCAATGGATTCAAGCTGCAGGAAAGGAGATTCCACCTGAACCCCAGGAAGAACTTCCTGACGGTCAGCGCTGTCCGGCAGTGGAATCTGCTGCCTGGGAGTGTGGTGGGGTCTCCCCCATTGGGGGTTTCTAAGCAGAGGCTGGAAGGCCAACTGTTAGGAACGCTTCGATGGGTGTTCCTGCATAGTAGGGGTTGGACTGGATGATCCCTGGGGTCTCTTCCGACTCAAGATTCTATGATTCTATGTGACATTTAGGCCCAAGAGGTTTTTGCAAATTGAGTATCTACTCTGCTAACAGGATGTCTCCTTTCCGTCTTTCCCACCGAAGGTGAAGAGCGTCAACCTCTCCGAAGGCGAAGTTCTCTCCATCCGTGGAGTGGACGGTGACCGCTTGGTAGTCTTGGCAAACCAGACGCTCCTGGTGGAAGGCCAAGTCATCCGGAGCCTGACCAACACCGTCTCCGTCTTCTTCCGCACCTTCCAGGACGACATGTTGGGAACCTTCCAGCTTCATTACCAAGGTAGGCTGGGTGGCGGGAAGGACCCTTTTACAGCGGGGTGGTCTGGTCAAGAAGCCGGGGTGCGTTTCTGCAAAGCGGGGGGTTGGACTTGATGACCTCTGTGGTCTCTCCCAACTCCAGGATTCTGTGGGAGGAAGGGTCTTCCTGATGGTGATGGATTCCTGAGAAACCCAGGAAACTCAAATGCAAAAGGAGTTTTCTCTGACAGAAGGCAAGGAAGAAAAGAATTGTTATTAATTACCATGCAGTCAGGCTTTTTTTTTTTAGATTTCATAATTATTAGATTCAATGGAAACATGCAAACAAACAAATTCATACCTACAGAAAAAAGAAGAAGCAAAAGCTTGAATCCATTGCTCCTTGTCCTACACTGTGGAGCAGCAGAAAACAAGCTTGCTCCATCTTCAATATAGAATCAGAGAATCAGAGAGCTGGAAGAGACCCCCAGGGGCCATCCAGTCCAACCCTCTTCTGCCATGCAGGAAGACACCACCCCAGCCGTCCCTTGGGCAGATGGCTGTCCAGCGTCTCTTTAAAAGCCTCCAAAGAAGGAGGAGGCTCCACCACACTCCACTTAGGAAGTAGTGAATTCCACTATGAAACTCCTGAAGTTCAGGTAAAATCTTTTTTTCCGGAAGCTTGAATCCATTGCTCCATGTCCTTGTCCCTGGAGCAGCAGGAAACAGGCTTGCTCCGTCCCCCAAATGCCATCCCTTCAAATATTTAAACATGGCTATCATGTTGCCTCTTAACCTTCTCTTCTCCAGGCTGAACATACCTAAGACACTCCTCATAGGGCTTCATGGCTTCACCGTTTTGGTCGCCTTCCTCTGGACACCTTCCAGCTTCTCAATATCCTTGTTGAAATGAGGTGCCCAGAACTGGACACAGTTTTCCAGGTGAGGTTGGACCAAAGCAGAACAGAGTGGTATTATTACTTCTCTTGATCTTGACACCATACTCCTGTTGATGCAACCCAGAATCGCATTGGCTTTTTTAGCTGCCGCATCACACTGCTGGCTCATGTTCAACTTGTGGTCCACCAAGACTCCTAGTTCCCCTCCACACCTGTATTCATTCTTTCTTCTCAATATCCTTCCTGAACTGTGGTGCCCAGAACTGGACACAGGATTATTCCAGGTGAGGTCTGACCAAAGCAAAATAAAGTGGGAGCATCACTTCCCTCGATCCAGACCTTGGACTCCTATTGATGCAACCTGGAATTGCATTGGCTTTTTTTTTTAATTGCAATTCCCGGCAGATGTCAAGAACAGTAAAACAGTTTCTCATTGTGTAGCTTCAGGATACTTGGGAATCTCCCCCCACACACACACACAATGACAGGTTTTCTGTAAAAAGGTTCCTGCTCACCAACTTAGGGAGATGAGTTTAGGAATTTTAAATCTAATCTCCTTGCTTCTCGTCAGAAAGTGGATGGAGAGCAGAGAAACCAGGAAGCTCGCTATGTGAACAGGTAGCCCTCTGACAGCGTCTTTGCAAACTATAGCAAGCTGGAGCGTGTCCAGAAGATCAAAATGGTGGAGGGTCTGGAAGCCATGAAGCCCCCTTAGCAGCATCTTAAGGAGCTGGGGATGTTTAGTCTGCAGAAGAGAAGGTTAAGAGGGGGCATGATAGCCACGTTCAAATATTTGAAGGGATTTCATGTTGAAGATGGAGCAAGCTTGTTTTCTGCTGCTTTGGAAACCAGGACATGGAGCAATGGATTCAAGCTGCAGGAAAGGAGATTCCACCTGAACCTCAGGAAGAACTTCCTGATGGTCAGAGCTGTCCAACCATAGAATATGCTGTTATTTCCATGGAGTGTGGTGGAGTCCTCTCCTTCCTTGGAGGTTTTCCAGCAGAGCCTGGATGGCCATCTGTTGGGAGGGCTTTGATGGTGCCTTCCTGCATGGCAAAAGGGATTTGGACTGTTTCCCAAAAGAGGTTTGGACTGGATCCCTTGATCTTGACATCATACTCCTATTGATGCAACACAGAATGGCATTGGCTTTTTTAGCTGCTGCATCACACTGCTGGCTCATGTTCAGCTTGTGGTCCACCGAGACTCCTAGATCTCTTTAACATAGACTGCCTTTAATGCAGGTGTCACCCATCCTATATTCATTCTTTCTTCTTTCTTGTCGTAATTCTTCTTGAATTGTGGTGCCCAGAACAGGACACAGGATTATTCCAGGTGCAGTCTGACCAAAGTAGAATGGAGTGGGACCATCCCTTCCCTTGACCTAGACTTTAGACTCCTATAGATGCAACCCAGAATTGCATTGGCTTTTTTAGCTGCTGCATCATACTGCTGGCTCATGTTCACCTTGTGGTCCACTAAGACGCCTAGATCTCTTTAGCACAGATTGCTTTCGAGCCTGGTGTCATCCATAGTATATTCGTGTCTCTTCCAACTCCATGATTTGACGATGGACTCCTGGCTGAGCTAGAGACTCAAACCCAGCCCTTTCCTCCTGTCCAGGCCTGAGCTCAGCAAAGCTAGAGTACTTGCACCCTTGCTTCCCACCTGGAGATGACCCACAGGGTGAGGCCTTGAGATCTGGCAACCTGATGTGCCCCAACCCTGTTGCTTATAGAATCATAGAATCGTAGAGTTGGAAGAGACCCCAGAGGCCATCCAGTCCAACCCCCTGCTCTGGAGGAACACCCATCATAGCATTCCCAACAGATGACCACCCAGCCTCTGCTTAAAATCCTCCAAAGGAGACTCCACCACACTCCGAGGGAGCAGATTCCACTACCGGACAGCTCTGACTGTCTGGAAGTTCTCCCTGAGGTACAGGTGGAACCTCTTTTCCTGCAGCCTGAATCCATTGCTCCTTGTCCTAGTCTCTGGAGCGGTAGAGAACAAGCTTGCTCCGTCTTCAACAGGACATCCCTTCAAATATTTAAACATGGCTATCCTGTCCCCTCTTAGAATCATAGAATCCTAGAGTTGGAAGAGACCCCAGAGGCCATCTAGTCCAACCCCCTGCCATGCAGGAACACCCATCAAAGCACTCCCGACAGATGGCCACCCAGCCTCTGCTTAAAATCCTCCAAAGAAGGAGCAGACTCCACCTTAGTCCATGGAGTCACCATATTCCACTCATGGACAGCTCTGACCATCAAGAAGTTCTTCCTGAGGTTCTGGTGGCATCTCCTTTCCTGCAGCTTGAGTCCATTGCTCCTCGTCCTGGTCTCTGGAGCTTGTGATGAAACTGTTTCTGGTTTCTACAACCTTCCAACCGATGTGTTCCCATTTCTTGCAGTCTTTATGCTGAGCTGCAGCTTCCCACGGAGACCGGAGTTTGGGGAAGTCACCGTCTTGGGCCTCCATCCGAGGGGCGTGGCCCGTTTCCATTGCCACCTGGGCTACGAACGCGAAGGGCCCGAAATCCTGACCTGCACGAATGCTTCCAGGCCGCACTGGAGTGCCCCGGAACCCACCTGTACAGGTAAACAGGGTCTACCTGGTGATGTTTTATGAGCATTTCAGTTCCTGGTGGACATCTTGTCCGGTGGACATCTTGTCAGGTGGACATCTTGGCCCAACCATGCAAGGCTCGCGTTGGGTTCAAGTTGACGGAGCAGGAAAATGAGAACTTTGCATCTGATTGGGTGCAAATTGATTGATTATCAGAAAAAAAAATAACAGAGGGTGGAGCGATGACATTAAGCCCCAAAGCCCTCGATTCCACCGGATGTTGAAAGCGGAATAATAGCACTATAACAGCCTAGTGCGGAAATGGCCTAGGTTTTCACCATGTTAAAGAGTTATAACATTATTTATTATTTGTTATTATTTATTTTGACATTATTTAGTTCTAGATAGCATGAGTGTGATATTATGAAATAATAATATGAAATAATATAAAATATTATTCCAAAATAATATTATTCCATAATAATATGGAATTTATCCACCTTCACCTTTGGTGGGAAAGACGGAAGGGAGACATCCCGTTAGCGGAGTAGATACTCAATAATATTCCATATTATTATTATTATTATTATTATTATTATTATTATTACGAAATACAAGATTTAGAATACAAAATACAAAAATACAAAATACAAGATTGACTGTTATCCTTTTTCTTTTATATAAATAGTTATGTATGGTTGCAGTTTATGGGGTTTTGTTTGTGTGTGTGTGAGTGTGTTAAGCCACGCAACATCTTTTTAATGGGAAGAAATGTAATTTCTTTCTAAAAAAAAAAAATCTCAAAGGCTAATTTCAGTTTTTATTAATATAGCAAGATTAAGAAGTCAATGTAACAAAGTAATCTTCAAGTAACTAAAAATTTATATATAAAAAAGTGAATTTTAACCCCAAAGCATGGAAAAAAATCTTCCAGTTTCAGGTGTTAAAATTTTTAATAATAATAATAATAATCCATAACAATAATAACAATAATAATAATAATAATAGCAGCAGCAGCAACAAGAACAAGAACAATAATAATACTTTTAATAATTTCATCAATAATAATTTAGTAATAATAATTTAATATTAATTTAATATAATATTTCTTAATATTTAATATTAATATTTATAATATATTATTATAGTATATATTGGATATATTGGATGTTATATGATTTATGACTTTATAACTTTGTATTCTAAGGATTATATTGGTAAGTGCTTGATAATATTAATGGATTTAGTTATGTTTTTATACCAAACATTAAATATACCATGTTATTAAGTAAGAAATAAGATCTGTTGAATTTACATAGCATAACTTAAGTGTTGAGAATAAATATAAGAGTAACAATGTTTTAAGGTGAAATGTACTTTTTAAGTAAAATTAAGATTTTAGGAGCGGTTTCCAACAAGCGCAGGAACTAAATATTAATTATGTGTAGTTTCCTTGAGTTTAGATATAGTAGATCAGTGTTTTGTAGAAGTATTTTCTACGGTCTTCTTATTTTAGTCCCTCTCGTCGTTGTTTCGACTGGTGTGTTGGTTTGTGTTATTTTGCAATGTTGTGTCGATTTCATATAATTAGAAGAAGAAAAAAGACTGACCGGGCGGAACGGTGGCGGCAGTGAATTCCGCACCGACCGGCGCGAGGGGTTGCCGTGTTCCGCGGTGCGCTCAGTTCCACATTCAGTGGTGCAGTGCGTTTCGCCTTTATTTGTGCTACCCGTTCCACACTCAGTCGCACAACCATGTCCACCTCCAGCGGGGCGTGAGTGGTCGGGCATTCAGTTGTACATCTGGTTCCGTATTCAGCGGGGCAGTTGGTTCTACGTTGAGTAGTATGATCAGTTCCATGGTCCGGTGTGCAATCAATTTCCCATTCAGTTGTGAGACCAATTCCATATTCAGTGGTGCAGCTTTTCTCCATGTTCCGTGGCGTGAGTGGTTCCGTGTCCAGTAGGGCAACTGGTTCCATATTCAGTGGTGTGACATGACTCCGTGATCCACTGCTATGGCTGGCTCCATATTGAGTCATGCATTTCCTTCCATGTTCAGTGGTGCAGTTGGTTCCACATTCAGTGATGAGCTCGGTTCCATGTTCAGTGGTGCAGTTGGTTCCACATTCAGTGATGAGCTCAGTTCCATGTTCAGTGGTGCAGTTGGTTCCACATTCAATGATGAGATCGGTTCCATGTTCAGTGGTGCAATTGGTTCCACATTCAGTGATGAGCTCAGTTCCATGTTCAGTGGTGCAGTTGGTTCCACATTCAATGATGAGATCGGTTCCATGTTCAGTGGTGCAGTTGGTTCCACATTCAATGATGAGCTCAGTTCCATGTTCAGTGGTGCAGTTGGTTCCACATTCAGTGATGAGCTCAGTTCCATGTTCAGTGGTGCAGTTGGTTCCACATTCAGTGATGAGCTCAGTTCCATGTTCAGTGGTGCAGTTGGTTCCACATTCAATGATGAGATCGGTTCCACGTTCAGTGGTGCAGTTGGTTCCACATTCAGTGATGAGCTCAGTTCCATGTTCAGTGGTGCAGTTGGTTCCACATTCAGTGATGAGCTCAGTTCCATGTTCAGTGGTGCAGTTGGTTCCACATTCAGTGATGAGCTCAGTTCCATGTTCAGTGGTGCAGTTGGTTCCACATTCAATGATGAGATCGGTTCCACGTTCAGTGGTGCAGTTGGTTCCACATTCAATGATGAGATCGGTTCCACGTTCAGTGGTGCAGTTGGTTCCACATTCAGTGATGAGCTCAGTTCCATGTTCAGTGGTGCAGTTGGTTCCACATTCAATGATGAGATCGGTTCCATGTTCAGTGGTGCAGTTGGTTCCACATTCAGTGATGAGCTCAGTTCCATGTTCAGTGGTGCAGTTGGTTCCACATTCAATGATGAGATCGGTTCCACGTTCAGTGGTGCAGTTGGTTCCACATTCAATGATGAGATCGGTTCCACGTTCAGTGGTGCAGTTGGTTCCACATTCAGTGATGAGCTCAGTTCCATGTTCAGTGGTGCAGTTGGTTCCACATTCACTTGTGAGACCAATTCCATATTTAGTGGTGCAATTGGTTCCACATTCAGTGATGAGCTCAGTTCCATGTTCAGTGGTGCAGTTGGTTCCACATTCAGTGATGAGCTCAGTTCCATGTTCAGTGGTGCAGTTGGTTCCACATTCAATGATGAGATCGGTTCCACGTTCAGTGGTGCAGTTGGTTCCACATTCAATGATGAGATCGGTTCCACGTTCAGTGGTGCAGTTGGTTCCACATTCAGTGATGAGCTCAGTTCCATGTTCAGTGGTGCAGTTGGTTCCACATTCAATGATGAGATCGGTTCCACGTTCAGTGGTGCAGTTGGTTCCACATTCAATGATGAGATCGGTTCCACGTTCAGTGGTGCAGTTGGTTCCACATTCAGTGATGAGCTCAGTTCCATGTTCAGTGGTGCAGTTGGTTCCACATTCACTTGTGAGACCAATTCCATATTTAGTGGTGCAATTGGTTCCACATTCAATGATGAGATCGGTTCCACGTTCAGTGGTGCAGTTGGTTCCACATTCAATGATGAGATCGGTTCCACGTTCAGTGGTGCAGTTGGTTCCACATTCAGTGATGAGCTCAGTTCCATGTTCAGTGGTGCAGTTGGTTCCACATTCACTTGTGAGACCAATTCCATATTTAGTGGTGCAATTGGTTCCACATTCAGTGATGAGCTCAGTTCCATGTTCAGTGGTGCAGTTGGTTCCACATTCAGTGATGAGCTCAGTTCCATGTTCAGTGGTGCAGTTGGTTCCACATTCAATGATGAGATCGGTTCCACGTTCAGTGGTGCAGTTGGTTCCACATTCAATGATGAGATCGGTTCCACGTTCAGTGGTGCAGTTGGTTCCACATTCAGTGATGAGCTCAGTTCCATGTTCAGTGGTGCAGTTGGTTCCACATTCAATGATGAGATCGGTTCCACGTTCAGTGGTGCAGTTGGTTCCACATTCAATGATGAGATCGGTTCCACGTTCAGTGGTGCAGTTGGTTCCACATTCAGTGATGAGCTCAGTTCCATGTTCAGTGGTGCAGTTGGTTCCACATTCAATGATGAGATCGGTTCCACGTTCAGTGGTGCAGTTGGTTCCACATTCAGTGATGAGCTCAGTTCCATGTTCAGTGGTGCAGTTGGTTCCACATTCAATGATGAGATCGGTTCCACGTTCAGTGGTGCAGTTGGTTCCACATTCAATGATGAGATCGGTTCCACGTTCAGTGGTGCAGTTGGTTCCACATTCAGTGATGAGCTCAGTTCCATGTTCAGTGGTGCAGTTGGTTCCACATTCAGTGATGAGCTCAGTTCCATGTTCAGTGGTGCAGTTGGTTCCACATTCAGTGATGAGCTCAGTTCCATGTTCAGTGGTGCAGTTGGTTCCACATTCAATGATGAGATCGGTTCCACGTTCAGTGGTGCAGTTGGTTCCACATTCAATGATGAGATCGGTTCCACGTTCAGTGGTGCAGTTGGTTCCACATTCAGTGATGAGCTCAGTTCCATGTTCAGTGGTGCAGTTGGTTCCACATTCAATGATGAGATCGGTTCCACGTTCAGTGGTGCAGTTGGTTCCACATTCAATGATGAGATCGGTTCCACGTTCAGTGGTGCAGTTGGTTCCACATTCAGTGATGAGCTCAGTTCCATGTTCAGTGGTGCAGTTGGTTCCACATTCAGTGATGAGCTCAGTTCCATGTTCAGTGGTGCAGTTGGTTCCACATTCACTTGTGAGACCAATTCCATATTTAGTGGTGCAATTGGTTCCACATTCAATGATGAGATCGGTTCCATGTTCAGTGGTGCAGTTGGTTCTACATTCAGTGATGAGCTCAGTTCCATGTTCAGTGGTGCAGTTGGTTCCACATTCACTTGTGAAACCAATTCCATATTTAGTGGTGCAAGGAGTTCTCTATTCAGTGGTGTGATTGCTTCCATGTTCAGGGGCGTGATGAGTTCCATAGTCAGTGGTGCAATGGATTCCACATTCAGTGATGTCACTGGCTCCATGTTCAGTGGTGCCTTTGGTTCCATGTTCAGTGGTGTGACTGGTTCCTCATTCAGGCCATTTCCACACTACACTCTTATAGTGCGATTATTCCACTTTCAACTTCCTATGGAATCCTGGGCTTTGCAGTTTCAGGAGGGGCCAGCCAGCGAAACGGAGGCATGCATGCATCTCACTCCTGGAGTGTTTGTGTGTTTGTGTCTGTGAGTGGGCAGAGGTCGGCACCGGGTGCAAAAATGGGTTTCTGATGGTGGTCTCCCTTTCCCAGCGCCCTGTGGGGCCACGATGCAGAACACCACCATCGGACGGATCTTGGCCCCGACTCGCTTGAGGAACCTGACGGAGAGCATGGCGTGCGTGTGGACGGTCGGCGCACCGGCGGGGCAAAAGCTGCACCTCCATTTTGAGAAGCTGGCCCTGGGGGACAAGGAGAGGTGAGATGGGTGAAGGAGTGGGGGGCAGGCTGTTCAAATTTGCAGATGATGCCAAACTGGGAGGGGTTGCTAATACCCCAGAGGACGAGATTAGAATTCAAAATGACCTTGATGGGCTGGAGAGCTGGGCCAAAGCTAACAAAATGAATTTCAACAGAGAGAAATGTAGGGTCCTGCACTTGGGCAGAAAAAATGAAATGCACAAATATAGGATGGGGGACGTGTGGCTGGATAGTGGTACGCGTGAAAGGGATCTAAAAGTCTTGGTAGATCACAAGCTGAACATGAGCCAGCAGTGTGACGCGGCAGCCAAGAAAGCCAACGCGATTCTTGGTTACATCAATAGGAGTATGGTGTCCAGACCGAGGGAGGGAATGGTACCCCTCTATTCTGCATTGGTTGGGCCTCATCTGGAATCCTGTGTCCAGTTCTGGGCACCTCAGTTCAAAAAAGAGATGGACAAGCTGGAGCGTGTCCAGAGGAGGGCGACCAAAATGGTGGAGGGTCTGGAAGCCATGAAGCCCTATGAGGAGCGCCTTAGGGAGCTGGGGATGTTTAGTCTGCAGAAGAGACGGTTAAAAGAAGGGACATGATAACCATGTTTAAATATTTGAAGGGATGTCATGTTGAAGATGGAGCAAGCTTGTTTTCTGCCGCTCCAGAGACTACGACACGGAGCAATGGATTCAAGCTGCAGGAAAGGGGATTCCACTTGAATCTGAGGAAGAACTTGCTGATGGTCAGAGCTGTCCGGCAGTGGAATCTGGAGTGTGGTGGGGCCTCCTCCTTCTTTGGAGGTTTTAAGCAGAGGCTGGATGTCCATCTGTTGGGAATGCTTTGACAGGGGTTCCTGCATAGCAGGGGGTTGGACTGGATGGCCCCTGGGGTCTCTTCCAACTCTAGGATTATGGAAAAAGGAAACCTAAACATCTGTTGGGAATGCTTTGATGGGTTCTTCCTGCATAGTAGGGGGTTGGACTGGGATGGCCCCTGGGGTCTCTTCCAACTCTAGGATTATGGGGAAAGGAAGCCCGGACTCCAACATCTGTTGGGATTGCATTGATGGGTTCTTCCTGCATAGTAGGGGGTTGGACTGGATGGCCCCTGGGGTCTCTTCCAATTCTAGGATTATGGGAAAAGACAGCCCAGATTCCAACATCTGTTGGGAATGCTTTGATGGGTGTTCTTGCACAGCAGGGGGTTGGACTGGATGGCCCCTGGGGTCTCCTCCAACTCTAGGATTCTTTGATTCTGTAGAGGCCTGGGGAAATTGCAAACGGAAGAATCCTTCTTTCTTGCAAATTCGGGATTAAGTTCTTCGTTCTTTCCTCACGCAGCTGTGTTTAAAACAGCACTTGCATAAGGGGAAGATAAACCAATTTTATGAACCGCACTCAAACCCGAGAGTAAAACAACCTCTTTACGACCCCCTTTAAATGCAGTCCCAGCTGGCGAGAGAGCGTGTCTGCTGGCGTAACCTCGCTGAAATTAATAGCGTCATGAAATGGCCACCGGGAAGGGAGCCGGGAGGCCGGTGGGAGAGGGAGAGCATTTGCCAAAAGGGAAGATTAGGGTCGGGATTCGAAATAGGCCGCAAGAGAGGGGTTAGTGCTAATCCCTTCCCTTTTTAATGAGGGTGAAAGAGGCAAGGCGGTCAAAGGGGAGGGGAAGCAAGAGAGAAATTTTTTGGCATCAAGAGTTTGCAAGATGGAATTGCTAGAGGCATAGCATCCTAGCGTTGGAAGAGACTCCAGGGGACATCCAGCCCAACCCCCTTCTGCCAGGAAGGAAGACACCATCAAAGCCCTCCCTTGGACAGATAGCTGCCGAGCCTCTTCTTAAAAGCCCCCAAAGAAGGAGGACACCCCACCACACTCCACGGAGGCAGCAGCAGATTCCACTGCCGGACAGCTCTGACCGTCAGGAAGTTCTTCCCGAGGAATCTCCTTTCCTGCAGCTTGAATCCATTGCTCCGTGTCCTGGTCTCTGGAGCAGCGGAAAACAGGCTTGCTCCATCCTCGACATGACATCCCTTCAAATATTTAGACATGGCTATCATGTCCCCTCTTCACCTTCTCTTCTGCAGACTAAACATCCCCAGTTCCCTAAGCCATTCTTCATCGGGATTCATGGCTTCCAGACCCTTCACCATTTTGGTCACTCTCCTCTGGACACCTTCCAGCTTGTCCATCTCCTTCTTGAAATGAGGTGCCCAGAACTGGACACAGGATTCCGGATGAGGTCTGACCAAAGCACAATAGAGCGGTACCGTTACCTCCCTTGATCCAGACACCATATTCCTATTGAAGCAACCAAGGATCACGTTGGCTTTCTTGGCTGCTGCATCACACTCCTGGCTCATGTTCAGCTCGTGCTCCACCAAGACTCTTAGATCCTTTTCACACAGACTGTTATCCAGCCACGTGTCCCCCGTCCTATATTTGTGCATTCCATTTTTTCTGCCTAAGTGCTGGACCTTGCATTTCTCTCTGTTGAAATTCATTTTGTTAGCTTTGGCCCAGCTCTAAACTAAACTTCTGCAGACCCTAGAAGTTTCTCTGTCCTTCCTCATGCTGAACCTTTGCCATCTTGACCAATTTGTGATGTTTGCTTGGCCACACACGTACCCTGGTTTTTCACCTTTGAAATGCTGGATGGTGTGGTTTGTTGCAAATTTAAGGGCAGAGTGATTTTGAAAATTTCCGGGCAGTCTGTCTCGTAACTTCCAGCTCTCTCAACTTGCCGGGGACAGTTCTAATTGATATTATCGATATATTTATGTTTTTATGGAAGACTTCCAATTATTTATAATCCATATTGCTTTTTAAAATACGTTTTTAGCCATCATAGTATCAGAATCATAGAATCCTAGAGTTGGAAGAGACCCCAGGGGCCATCTAGTCCAACCCCCTGCTCTGCAGGAACACCCATCAAAGCATTCCCAAGAGATGGCCATCCAGCCCCTGCTTAAAAACCTCCAAAGAAGGAGGTTTTTACCACACTCCATGGAGGCAAAAGCAGATTCCACTGCCAGACAGCTCTGACCCTCAGGAAGTTCTTCCTAATGTTTAGGTGGAATCTCTTTTCCTGAAGTTTGAATCCATTGCACCATGTCCTAGTCTCTGGAGCAGCAGAAAACAAGCTTGCTCCATCTTCCCCCATCAGGAAGTTCTTCCTAATGTTTAGGTGGAACCTCTTTTCCTGAAGTTTGAATCCATTGCACCATGTCCTAGTCTCTGGAGCAGCAGAAAACAAGCTTGCTCCATCGTCCATCCTCCATCTTTTCAAATATTTAAACAAAACTATCATGTCATCTTCTCTCAACCTTCTCTTCTCCGTGCTAACCACCCCCAGCAAGTTCAGCCGCTCCTCCTAGGGCTTCATGGTTTCCAGGCCTTCTACCATTTCGGTCATCTTCCAGGTTGTCCATATATCCTGATTAATTGTGATGCCCAGAAATGGACACAGGATTCCTCAAGGTGGAGTCTAACCAATGCAGAACAGAGTGGTACCATCACTTCCCTCAAATTAGACACTGTATTCTTGGAGATGCAGCCCAGGATCGCATTGGCTTTTTTAGCTGCTGCATCACGCTACTGGCTCATGTTCAGCTAGTGATTTTTCCAGTCTAAAAACCTGCTAGAACAGGGAAATTTTCACTTGCTGAAAGAAAGCCTTAAATAACAGGGCAATGAACTGTGGTGCCCAGAACTGGAGACAGGTGGTACCTGACCAAAGTGGAATAGAGTGGTACTATTGTCTTATAAATGGGAGAAAGGTGGGATATAAAACAATAAAATAATATTAGCAACAACAATAATGACCCCCTGTGTTTACCATTCCACCGCAGAATGATGGTCTACAGCGGAGAGTCAAACCACTCCACGGTCCTGTACGACTCGCGGCAGAGCGATGGCGTGCCCTTCGAGGGCCTGATCAGCGAAGGAAATGCCTTGCGGGTGGAGTTCGAGTCAGATGGCCCCGGCACGGGCTCAACGTTCAACATCCGTTTCGAAGGTGATCACCCCACTTCTGATATCCCCCCCCCCGTTTTTATAGCTTTGCAATGCCTGGTGTTGGGAGAAGGGTCGGAAAGCCGTGCCATGCGTTGGCTGATCTTGCTGGGCGTCTCCGAATCGCTTCTGACTTATGGTGTCCCAGAGGTGAATCTGCCATAGGGCTTACTTTCATAGAATCATAGAGTTGGAAGAGACCCCAGGGGCCATCCAGTCCAACCCCCTGCTATGCAGGAACACCCATCAAAGCATTCCCAACAGATGCTTAAGCCTCTGCTTAAAAACCTCCAAAGAAGGAGGAGACTCCACCACACTCCATGGAGGCAGCGGCAGATTCAACTGCTGGACAGCTCTGCCCATCAGGAATTCAGGTGGAACCTCCTTTCCTGAAGCTTGAATCCATTGCTCCTTGTCCTACACTCTGGAGCAACAGAAAACTGTCCTGCTCCATCCTCCACACGACACCCTTCAGATATTTCCTAGACTCATAGAACCCTAGAGTTGGAAGAGACCCCAAGGGTCATCCAGTCCAACCTCCTTCTGCCACACAGGAAGACACCATCAAAGCATCCCCAGGAAACGGCCATCCAGGCTCTGCTTAAAAACCTCCAAAGAAGGAGACTCCACCACACTCCATGGAGGCACTGGCAGATTCGACTGCCGGACAGCTCTGCCCATCAGGAAGTTCCTCCTGAGGTTCAGGTGGAATCCCCTTTCCTGCAGCTTGAATCCATTGCTCCTTGTCCTGGTCTCCGGAGCATCAGGAAACAACCTTGCTCCATCTTCAACATGACATCCCTTCAAATATTTTGACATGGCTGTCATGTCCCTTCTTAACATTCTCTTCTGTAGACTAAACATCCCCACCTCCCTCAGCTGCTTTTCAGAGGGCTTCATGGCTTCCAGACCCTCCACAATTTTGGTTGCCCTCCTCTGGACATGTTCCAGGTTGTTGATACCTTCTTGAATTGAGGTGCCCAGAACTGGACACAGGATTATTCCAAATGAGGCCTAACCAATGCAGAATAGAGTGGTACCATTACCTCCCTCGATCGAGACACCATACTCCCATTGATGCTACCAAGAATCGCACTGGCTGTCTTGGCTGCTGCGTCACACTGCTGGCTTATCTTCAGCTTGCGATGTACCAAGAGTCCTGTATCTCTTTCACACGTCCTGCTATCCAGCCACATGTCCCCCATCCTCTACTTGTGACTTTCATTTTTTCTGCCCAAGTGCAGGACCCTCCATTTCTCTCTGTTGAAATTCCTTTTGTGAGCTTTGGCCCAGCTCTCCAATCTGTCCAGGTCATATTGAAATTTGAACCTGTCTTCTGGTGTGTTAGCAACCCCTTCCAGTTTGGGATCATCTGCAAATTTGATCAGCCTGCCCTCCACTCCTTCATCCAAGTCGTTGATGAAGATGTTGGACAGCCCTGGGCCCAGGACGGAACCCGGTGGCACCCCAAAAATCACCTCTCTGCAGGATGAGAAGCAGCCATTGGTGACCACCCTTTGGGTTCGTCGGTCAACCAATTCCAAATCCAACTAACAGTCCCCCTGTCCATCCCGCATTTTGCTAGCACATTTTATTTACTTCTCTGCCTCGCCTAGGTTTTTCTCAGTAAGATTTTTCCAGAGGAGGTTGGCCGCTGCCGCCTTCCTCCTCGGCTGAGACAGTGTGACGTGCCCAAGGTGTTGATTTCACATGGTTTTCATAGATCGGCAGGGATGCAAACCCCGCTCTCCCAGAGAAGTTCTAGTTCAAAATCCAAACTGCTACGCCCGGCTGGCTCCTGAGCTTGCCAGAGCCGAGTAATTAATCCGCGCATTGATTGCAATGACCCCGGCAGGAGCCTCCGGCTTCAGCAATTTTCAATTCCAGGAGCAACCGCCGAGTCTCCGCGGTGCATTAAGCCCTTGCAAATCCTGGTGGCCGAGAGCATATCCGCACTTACAAGAAGCATTTTGATCCCACTTTACGGCTGCAGTGAGTTCACCCTAAAGGTATTTGCCGTTTGGGTAACTTGGGGTGCTTGGAATTCCTCGCTGGAAAGAGCTCGAGTAGCCTGAGGAGGGGGAAAGCATATAAACCGCTCCCTCATTTGCTAAACGACAACTCTGGAGACCACCGTTTGAATCCCCGCCTAGCCTTGGAATCCTGTTTGAAATTCCATGGAATTATGACCATGTGAAACTGCCTTATAATGAGGATTGAATGAGATCCATATTCATTTTTGATTCTATCTACCTAGCTAGTGCTCCCTCTAGTGGCGAAAAACTTCTGCTTGTCACAGCACGTGCTCTTCGTTTGTGCTTATGCTTTAATCCAGTAGTTCTCAACCCGTGGGTCCCCAGATGTTTGTGAACTTTAGCTCCCAGCAGCCCTAGCCACTATGGTCAATGCTCAGGGCTTCTGGGAGCTGAAGTTCACAAACATCTGGGGACCCACAGGTTGAGAACCACTGCTTTAATCTTTTGTCTTTTTAATTACATTGTAGAGTTTTAGACTAGGACTCCAGGGTTCAAATCAGTCATGGGAACCCACTGGGTGACTTTAGGCAAAGTCACATCCTCTCAGCCTCTGAGGAAGGCAAAAGCGACAAATCCTGCCAAGAAAACCTCCCATGGTAGGTTCACATGAATCAAAGGTCAGAGGTGTGACGGCGAGAAAGAATCTCCCCGTGTTGTCCTGGAACACACAACTTTGTTGATGTGTGACTTCAAATCACTTCTGACTTATGGTAAATCTATTACAGGTTGTTGGGGGCTTTTTTGGCAAGATTTATTCAGAGGGGATTTGCCTTTGCCTTCTCCTGAGGCTGAGAGAATGTGACTTGCTCAAAGTCACCCAGTGTCTGACTATTGCCTTCAGGCAGGAATCGTAGAATCCTAGAGTTGGGAGAGACCCCAGGGGCCATCCAGTCCAACCCCCTTCTGCCGTGCAGGAAGACACCAGCAAAGCCCTCCCTTGGACAGATGGGCACCAGCCTCTCCTCAAAAACCCCCAAAGAAGGAGGAGACCCCACCACACCCCATGGAGGCAGCAACAGATTCCACTCTAAAACTGGTCTTACCGTCAGGAAGTTCTTCCTGAGGTTCAGGTGGAATCTCCTTCCCTGCAGCTTGAATCCATTGCTCCGTGTCCTGGTCTCTGGAGCAGCAGAAAACAAGCCTGCTCCCTCTTCAACATGACACCCCTTCAAATATTTAAACATGGCTCTCATGTCCCCTCTTAACCTTCTCTTCTGCAGACTAAACATCCCCAGCTCCCTCCGCCGCTCCTCATAGAACTTCATGGCTTCCAGACCCTCCGCCATTTTGGTCACCCTCCTCTGGACACGTTCCAGCTTGTTGACATGCTTCTTGAGTTGAAGTGCCCAGAACTGGACACAGGATTCCAAATGAGGCCTAACCAATGCAGAATAGAGTCGTACCATCACCTCCCTTGATCTAGATACCATACTTCTATTGACGCAACCAAGAATCGCATTGGCCTTTTTAGCTGCTGCTTCACACTGCTGGTTCATGTTCAGCTTGTAGTCTGCCAAGGCTCCTGGATCCCTTCCACACGGACTGTTATCCAGCCACATGTCCCCCATCCTATATTTGTGCAGACCATTCTTTCTGCCTAAGTGCAGGACTTTACATTTCTCTGTGTTGAAATTCACTTTGTGAGCTTTGGCCCAGCTCTCCAATCTGTCAAGGTCATTTTGGATTCTGATCCCGTCCTCTGGGGTATTAGCCACCCCTCCCAATTTGGTGTCACCTGCAAATTTGATCAGCACGCTCTCCACTCCTTCACCCAAGTCATTGATGAAGATGTTGGAGAGCCCTGGGCCCAGGACGGAACCCGGTGGCACCCCCCAAAAGTCACAGGATGAAAAGCAGCCATTAGTGAGGAGCACTCTTTGGATTCAGCCAGTTGACCGTTTGCAAATCCCTTTAGAAATTAAGGCTGTGAGCCTCGCACGTTGATCTTAATCTGTTGCACGTTGCGTTGGTGAGTCATGGGGGTCTCAGTCAGCCCCCTTTGCTTCAAGATTCAGGATTCTCCAGAACCAACTCAAGCTGTTGCAATATGCCTCTCAGATATTGGGTGGGCTCCCCCCCCGCAGGAATGCTGTATTTGTGTATTCCTGCTTGGCAGAATGGGGTTGGACTAGATGGTCTTTGAGGGTCCCTGCCAACCCTAAAATTCTGAAATCCAAAAAGAAGCAGAAATGCAAGGAAGGCAGATCTCTTCTGCCACAATATTGGTTCAATTTGCTCCCATTTTCTCCATGCTTTGGGATGCGTGGCTGAAAGACTTGCACAGATGGAAATGGTAAAATCTGATTGCAGGGGGAAAAAATTGAATGCAGAGGAAACTGCTTTATTTCACCACTCTCTGGTTTTGTCCATCTGCACCGTCTGCTTTTATTCCACGTTTTTCACCTGGAACAGAGCAAGCGAGGGGGCGGGAAAGAAAATTTCATCCCGGGGCTTGTTTGTACATCGGCTCACCTGTCGGCAGAGGCTACAAAGCCGTGCGTTCGGATTATTCATGCGCGGTTGCAACTTGATTATATTCCGTGGGCAAAATAAATAACTCTCTGGAACAAATTGGCATCGGATGGTTTTGTATCGGAGGTTGAGAGATAAAAGGTCCCAGGGTTGTGGCTACGAATGCATTGGTAATTTATTTTATTTGCAAGCCGCAGCCGGCGAGATGGACCCGTCCTCTCCCAAACTCCATGTTTGTTGAATAATTGCTGCATAATTGAGCAAAACGAGGACGTTTTCAGCCCCTATAAGAATTCCGCCACCCCCAAAAAAGAGATTTCCCTCCAGTCCAGAAACTGGTAGCATTGCTATTGGCTTGAAAGTTGAATATTTGGAAATAGAGTTTCGGCAACCGAGGAATAGGGGCAGGCAATTTTTTCAGAAGGCATGCCAACTCGGCAGAGTATCTCACTCTCTGCAGGGCTAGAAATTTGAAGGGTGAAATAAGAGTTCTAGTTCCCAAAGCTTCCCTTCATTCCCCAAAATTGTTAGCACTGCAAGATCGTGAAACGTTAGAGGAGCGTCTAGTAATGGAGTTTGGGCAACCGAATGTACGGCTCCTTTCATAACTGTGCTGGCTGTGTATTAGTATGTGTCCCTGAATAGAATCACAGAGCATAGAGTTGGAAGAGATCCCAGGGGTCATCCAGTCCAACCCCCTTCTCCCATGCAGGAACAAAGCACCGCCAGGAAATGGCCACCCAGCCATCACACTCCATGGAAGCAGCAGCGGAGAGCTCTGACCACCAGGAAGTTCTCCCTGAGGTTTAGGTGGAATCTCCTTTCCTGCAGCTTGAATCCATTGCTCCGTGTCCTGGTCTCTGGAGCAGCAGGAAACAGGCTTGCTCCGTCTTCAGCATGGCATCCCTTCAAATATTTAAACACGGCTATCATGTCCTCTCTTAACCTTCTCTTCTGCAGACTAAACATCCACAGTTCCCTAAGGTGCTCCTCATAGGGCTTCATGGCTTCCAGAACCTTCACCGTTTTGGTTGCACTCCTTTGGTCCAGCTTGTCCATCTCCTTCCTGAACTGTGGTGCCCAGAACTGGACACATTATTCCAAGTGAGTTCTAACCAAAGCAGAACAGAACGGTACCGTTACTGCCCTTGACATAATCCTATTGATGCAACCGAGAATCGCATTGGCCTTTTTAGCTGCTGCATCACGCTGTTGACTCACGTTCCACTTGTGGTCCACCAAGACTCCTAGATCCCTTTCAGACGGACTCTTTTCAGGCCAGATTATCGCCCATCCTGTATCTGTGCATTTCATTCTTGCCCTCCACTCCTTCATCCAAGTCATTGATGAAGATGTTGGATAGCCCTGGGCCCAGGAAGGAACCTCTGTCACCACACTAATCACCTCTCTCCAGGATGAAAAGCAACCATTGGTGATCACCCTTTGGGTTCGGTTGGTCAACCAATTCCAAATCCACCTAACAGCAGCCCTGTCCAGCCCGCATTTTTCCAGCTTCTTTGCAAGAATGTCATGAGGAACTTTGTCAAAGGCCTTCCTGAGGTCAAGATATGCCACGTCTACAGCATTCCCTTCATCTATCAAGCTTGCAACCCTATCATAAAAAGAGAAAAGACGAGAAGATGGAGCCAGCTCGTTCCTTGCTGCACCAGAGGCTCGGACACAAGCACACATTTGGTTTAAAAGAAAAGAAATTCCAACTAATTGTGGAGAAGAACTTCTTGACTGTAAGAGCTGCTTTGAGAATGGGGCATGGATGGTCTCCGAGGATCCCTGGAGGTTGGATACGACCACCTTCCAGGAATGCTGTACTTGTGTGTTCCGATTCTAAAATGGCATAATTCTATAAAGAGACTGAAATATATTGATATGTAGATACAGACAGTTATTTTTAGAGTGGTTAACAGACAGATCTTACATAAACTAGCAAAACAATTCAGCTTCTGCCTTTTTTAGTTTGCTGAAATCAAAATTAAAATGCATCTTTATTGATTATCTGTAAATTAATCTGGATCTTGACAGATTGGAGAGCTGGGCCAAAGCTCACAAGATGAATTGCAAGAGGGAGAGATGTAAGGTCCTGCACTTAGGCAGAAAAAAATGGAATGCACAGATATAGGATGGGGGACACCTGGATGGATAACAGCCCGTGTGAAAGGGATCTGGGAGTTTTGGTGGACCAGAAGCTGAACATGAGCCAGCAGTGTGATGCGGCAGCCAAGAAAGCCAACACAATACTTGGTTGCATCAATAGGAGTATGGTATTGGAGGTAATGGTACCACTCTATTCTGCTTTGGTTAGACTTCACCTGGAATACTGTGCCCAATTCAGCTTGTCCATATCCTTCATTTCAAGAAGGATATCGACAAGATGGAAGGTGTCCAGACGAGGGTGGAAAATGGTAGAAGGCCTGGAAACCATGAAGCCCTCTGAGGAGCGGCTGAGGAAGCTGGGGATGTTTAGTCTGCAGAAGAGAAGGTGAAGAGGGGACATGAGAGCCATGTTTGAATATTTGAAGGGATGCCATATGGAGGATGGCGCAAGCCTTTTTTCTGCTGCTCCAGAGGCTAGGACGTGGAGCAATGACTTCAAACTTCAGGAAAAGAGATTCTACCCAAACCTTAGGAAGAACCTCCTGTGGATAAGAGCAGTTTGGAAGTGGAATACGGTGCTGCCTCCATGGGATGTGGTGGAGTCTCCTCCTTCTTTGGAGGTTTTGGGCTGGATGGTCCTTTCCTTTGATGGTGTCTTCCTGTCTGGCAGAATGGGGTTGCACTGGATGACTCTTCGGGTCTCTTCCAGCGCTGTGATTCTTTAAGTCCATTCCATGCAAAGAGTGTGCTGGATTTTCTGTGATTTTTTTCCCAGCTTCCCTTTAGCTAGACACTGGAGTCCTACCATGCGACCTAAAGTCCCAACCTTCAAAGGTCTTCTGTAGAACAAGAGTATGGAGGATGCCAGTTTAACCTCTCTAGGAAGGGATTTTCCATAGAGTCTGAGAGCAGCCCCCAAAAAGGCCCTGTTCTGTCCCGTGTTCCCACCAGATGTCCCTGTGAGGGTGGTGGGACCTCTGTTCCACCTCCATAGGGCCTCCATAGGCCTCCAGAAGGCCTCCATAGAAGGTCTCCAGATATGGTCAGGTTCCTAAGGAAAATTACAGCCCTTCAGATAGCCACTTCTTCTTGCTTTCTCCTTCCAGCTTTCGAGAAGGGCCACTGCTACGAACCCTACATCCAGAACGGGAACTTCACCACCTCCGACCCCACCTACAACCTCGGGACGGTGGTGGAATTCACCTGTGACGCCGGGCACACCTTGGAGCAAGGGCCGGCCACCATCGAGTGCATCAACATCCGAGATCCCTACTGGAACGACACTGAGCCGCTGTGCCGAGGTGAGGAGGGGAAGGGAAGGAGGGGGATTCCCCCGCCCCACAACTCAGGGTGGATAATGGGATTTCCACTCCCAGAGTTCTTCATTGGGATGGTTCTCCTCATTGTGGAGAGAGGGTAGGAAGAGGCGTGAGGTTTCTAATCATGGTTTCATGGGGAGCATCACCCATCGTGTGGGTCTAACTTTAAGAATTGGCTTCTTCGTGAATAGAAATCTGTCCTTATCAGACACTTGGTCCATCTACTATAGTATTGCCAGCTCTGGCTGACAGCATCCATGGCTTTCAAAAGGTTTCACTCATCTTTCCTAGCTTTCCTTGGAGATGCCGCTGGTGGTTGAACCTGTGGCTTTCTGTGAGGAAAAACAGAACCTACCCTTAAGACTGAGCCAAGCCCTGGGGCTTCCATCCGACCCCATTTTGCCAACTCTGGCTGGCAGCCATCATATCTCTGCAAGGTTTCCAATCAGACATCTTCTCCTAACCCTATAAGGAACTGTACTAGGGACGGTTTACATTGGAAGGTTCCCTTGGAGTGGCAGTAGCCTTGGGGTCACACCCTTGAGGTCTATATAGCCCAGTATTTCCAACACTGGCTGGCAGCCACCACATCTCTGCAAAGTTTCCAGTCAGGTGTCCTCTCCTAACCCTATAAAGAATTGTCCCAGGGACAGTTTACATTGGAAGGTTCCCTTATACGAGGTCACACTCTTGGGGTCCATCTAGCCCAGTGTTTCCAACACTGGCCGGCAGCCAACACATCTCTGCCAGGTTTCCAGTCAGGCATCTTCTCCTAACCCTATAGGGAGCTGTACTAGGGACAGTTTACCTTGGAAGGTTCCCTTGGACTGGCAGCAGCCTTGGGGTCACACCCTTGGGGGTCCTTGGTCGCCTTTGGTCAGGCCCTTGAGGTCTATATAGCCCAGTATTTCCAACACTGATCGGCAGCCGCCATCTCTCTCCAAGGTTTCCTGTCAGGTGTCTTCTCCTAACCCTATAAAGAATTATCCCAGGGACAGTTTACATTGGAAGGTTCCCTTATACGAGGTCACACTCTTGGGGTCCTTCTAGCCCAGTGTTTCCAACACTGACCAGCAGCCGCCATAGCTTTGCAAGTTTTCCACTCAGGCGTCTTCTCCTAGCCCTATAAAGGACTGAACCTTGGACGGCTTACATTGGAAGCTTCTCCTATACCGAGTCACACCCCTGGGGTCCATCCGGGCCCACTCTGACCGGCAGCAGCCATGACTTTCTCCACCAGCGGGATTGTCTCCCAGAGATGCAACTTTTGGGGTTGAACTTGAGACTTTGTGCTTGGGGAAGATAGAAATCTGCCCTTACATTCTTGGGGAGACCACCTACCTTAGTATTGCCAACTCTGACTGGCAGCAAAATTCCGTGAAAAATTATTTATGGGAGATTTTTCCCTGGGCCGAACCCAGGACTTTCTGCATGGGAACGCGGAAAGCCGTCCTTTACTGGACTGGATCGGGGTCACCCCAGAGGCCAGGTTGTGTGTCCGCATCACGAAAACTCACACGGCCGTCTCTTGGTCTTGCAGCCATGTGCGGGGGAGAGCTGTCCACCGCCGCCGGGGTCATCCTGTCCCCAAACTGGCCGGAGCCGTACGCCGAGGGTGAGGACTGTGTCTGGCGGGTTCACGTCGGAGAAGAGAAGAGGATATTTTTGGACATCCAACTGTGAGCATTCCCTGGATTTTCTAGGCGAGATTCCTCCTCCCTGCTCAGTGACGCTTGGTGGATCCGTTCCGGGTTTTAGTCAGACGTTATGCTGGGACCTGTTGGCTCTCCTCCGGCATTTTTTTAAAGCCATCTTGTGTTGGGTTCATTACAGATCAATTCATTCTTTATACTAGTTTATCTTTATTTATACTTAGGGTGGCTTTATGCCCAGAGCAGACAAAGCTTTCGGCTTCTTGCAAACACACCGTTCCTGCTGCAGGGCCCTAAAGTTTGCAAATTTCAGCCCAAATCAGCATCCAACCTCCATCAATACCCTCCAACCAGCTGGGCTAAGTTTCCCCTCCCAGCAATATGAACCCCAGTGGATCCGTTCCGGGTTTTAGTCTGATTTTTTTTAAAAAATTATTGAGTTCAGCAATCATTATGATCAGCATAACCATGCAATACAGTAGATTTATATATATATATATGTATAAAAATAACCATTATATATAATATATATAAAATATTTTATATATTATATATATAATGGCTATATATATGTATTTTGTATAATATAATATACATATATAATATATAAATAGATATATATAAATAAATATATTATATAAATATAATGTATAAATGGCCATTATATATATATATATATAAGATATGAAATATATATATGTAGTATGTGTGTATATATACATATATTGTGTATTGTGATATATACATAAATATATATATATATATATATACACATAATATATATGTATATGTGTGTGTATGTATGTATGTATGTATATATATATATATACATAATATATATGTGTGTATATATATATATACACCATGTATTGTGATATATACACAATACAAGTCAGTGATATAATAGAGGCCAATAAAGTATAAAACTATAATAATTGCTGGCTTTTTGCTGTAATAAACTTTGATTGATTGATTGATTGAAAACTATAATATTGTTTTATATTATTTTCTATTCAAAATATATATTCAAAAATAATATTCAATATTTAACTGTATTTGGCAAAGAGAATAAATAAATAAATCTATTCTTATCTGGAACTGCTGTAGTCCAAAAAAATCAACAGTTATTTTACCCAAGCAAAATCTTAAATCTTAATAAGCACTATTTCTTATTCTTATCCTGAATATCAATCTAAAGATCTACTAGGAAGGTCTAATTTGTCTAACGTGCAAAGAAGAAAAGATATAGACAGTAATAATAGGAAAAAGGGGGAAAGAGGAGGAATTAAAAATATGAAATGAACTCATGAGATAAGTAAGGTAGAAGTGAATTTATGATGTGGGCTTATAATTTAAATTATAATTTATAGTTTGTAATTGTTTTAGTCCGACATTTAACAAAGCTAATGGTTTGGCCATCGAACTACAATCCTAGGAAACAGGGTTTGGTTCCCTGCTTGGCCATGGAAACCCTCCTTGGGTGAGTCACACACTCTCAGCCCCAGAAAACCCTGTAATAGGTTCACTTTAAGTCAGAAATGATGTGAAGGAACACAACGGTGCAACACTGAAGTTCTGAACCCTGTTCCTTGCAAAGCAAAAGCCACTGGGCCTAAGATGCCGCCTTTAAATTTCAGACTAAACTCCGGAGCGGATTCACCAGCACGACTGAGATTTGAGCTGCTGGTATGCCCAGCAATGAAGCCGTCTTCAGACTCCGATTATTTGCCCATTTATTTGTGTCTTAAAATATTTATATACACAAAAATAAAATGGATTTGAACAGTTTTAAAACAAGGGGAAAAAATCAGTTTGGGGGGTGTAAGATAATTCAGACCAGTCAGAGTAATTTAAGGGGGCTTATGAGACCGGTCGTCAGCGGAGGTGGAAATAATGAGTTACTAATAACTTAGTTGCCTGTAACTAGTTATGTAGGTTGGATGGGTAACTGCAATTGCTGCAAAGTTACATTTCAAAAACAAGATGACAAGGAACAGTGGGGTTGCTTTATCGATGTAGTGAGTCGTGGTTTCTAATTCGTGATATGCAGTTGGCTGTCCATATTTGGCAAGGTTTAGGGGCACAGGGCCCCCCACAAAAGTGGAAAAATTGCAAATATCAAAATGGGTTCATGTGTGGGAAGGCGGGCTGAGATAAAGTGGAGAGAGTGGCATCCACCCTGATCTAAACCAGGTCAAGGAAAGGAGAGGGAACGGGGGTAGGTCGGCATAGTGGCCCTTCTCCTCATCCTGGAGAGAAGTAACTTTTGGGGTGCCATCGGATGGGGGGCGCCTGGCTGGACAACAATCTGTGTGAAAGGGATCCGAAAGTTTTGGTGGACCACAAGCTGAACATGAGCCAGCAGTGTGATGCAGCAGCGAAAAAAGCCAATGTGATTCTTGGTTGCATCAATAGCAGTATGGTGTCCAGATCAAGGGAGGTAATGATACTACTCTGTTCTGCTTTGGTCAGACCTCACTCACCTGGAATAATCCTGTGTCCAGTTCTGGGCACCTCATTTCAAGAAGGAGATGGACACCTCGAGCGTGTCCAGAAGAGGGCGACCAAAATGGTGAAGGGTCTGGAAGCCATGAAGCCCTATGAGGAGCATCTTAGGGAGCTGGGGATGTTTATTCTGCAGAAGAGAAGGCTGAGAAAGGACATGATAGCCATGTTTGAAAGGATGTCATGTTGAAGACGGAGCAAGCTTGTTTTCTGCTGCTCCAGAAACTAGGACACGGAGCAATGGATTCAAGCTGCAGGAAAGGAGATTCCACTTGAACCTCAGGAAGAACTTCCTGACAGTAGAAGCAGTTCAGCAGTGGAATCTGCTGCTGCCTGAATGGAGTGTGGTGGGGTCTCCTCCTTCTTTGGAGGTTTTTACGGAGAGGGTGGACGGTCATCTCTCCAAGGGAGGGCTTGCAGGGTGTCTTCCTGAATGGCAGAAGGGGGTTGGACTGGATGGCCCCTGGGGGCCCCTTCCAATCTCTGTGATTCTCTGTGGCCAAACAACATGGTGGAAGAATGGCGGGAAACTGGGACATTTTAAAAGCAGCAGGAAAAAGTGGGAAGGCAAGGGGTTGATCCGGATTGTCCCTGCAAAATCAAGGAGGTCCACGTCTTGCTCCAGAGCTCCCAGGGAGGGGGGAAAGGGAGGAAATGGAGAAGCGGAAGGAAGGAAGGAAGGAAGAGACGGGGATTTTTCTCTTTTCTCTCTTTCGCCCAGGGAGCTTTGCTGTTTGGAGAAAAAGCTCGTTCTCCGCGGCTGTTATTTTCCGAGGGCTCCGCAAATACCAGGCCTGCCTGTTTGTTCAGAGCTTGTTGGGTGGCTCCTGTTGCGCTAAATTTGCAAACACACACACACACACAATACACACATCTGTGCGGCGCTGAGATAGCAGACATTCTCTCCGAGTGCACACAGTGAAAGGACCTGGCAGACCCCGGAGGCTTAATATTGCGGCTTAATATTTCTAAAAATTTATTTTCCTCCGGGCGAAGAAAATGCCCGACCGCCTGTGTTTCTTCCTCTCCCAACAGTCGGCGGATTTGGTCACAGCCATGCCCTTGATTCACGTGGGGATAGTCGTTTACTTTTTTAAAAAAGGACTGATTGCTATTATTATTATTATTATTATTATTATTATTATTATTAATTAGTGGCCAGACTCCTATTGGGTCGTATATCTTTGTAACGTGGATCTATATTTTCAGGAATTAAAATTGGGCTCGTTACTAGGTAGCAGACCTAGCAAAGTAATCAGTGCGCTTTGGGAATGATGTCCAATGGAGCCCAATGCAATAGGATAGACGTGCCCAATGGGACCGATGTGCAATAGGACCGATGTGCAATGGGACCGATGCACAATACGAGCAATGTACCATAGGACCAATGTACCATAGGACCAGTGTGCAATGGGACTGTCCACAATAGGGCCAAAGTGCAGTAGGACCGATGTACAATAGGACTGATGCGCCGTGGGACTCATGTGCAATGGGACCAATGTACAAGAGGATTGATGTGCAACGGGACCAATGCACATTAGGACCAATGTACAATAGGACCAGTGTGCAATGGGACTGTCCACAATAGGGCCAAAGTGCAATAGGACCGATGTGCAATAGGACTGATGCGCCGTGGGACTCATGTGCAATGGGACCAATGTACAAGAGGATTGATGTGCAACGGGACCAATGCACATTAGGACCAATGTACCATAGGACCAGTGTGCAATGGGACTGTCCACAATAGGGCCAAAGTGCAGTAGGACCGATGTACAATAGGACTGATGCGCCGTGGGACTCATGTGCAATGGGACCAATGTACAATAGGATTGATGTGCAATGGGGCCAATGCACAATAGGACCAATGTACAATAGGACCAGTGTGCAATGGGACTGTCCACAACAGGGCCAAAGTGCAATAGGACCAATGTGCAATAGGACTAATGCGCCATGGGACTCATGTGCAATGGGACCAATGTACAATAGGATTGATGTGCAATGGGGCCAATGCACATTAGGACCAATGTACAATAGGACCAATGTGCAATGGGACTTCCACAATAGGACCAATGTGCAACGAGACTGTGCACAATAGGGCCAATGTGCAATAGGGCTGATGTACAACGAGACTGATGTACAAGAGGATTGATGTGCAATGGGACCGATGCACAATAGGACCAAGGTACAATAGGGCCAATGTGCAATGGGACTGTCCACAATAGGGCCAAAGTGCAATAGGACTGATGTACAATAGGACCAATGTACAATGAGACTGTCCACAATAGGGCCAAAGTGCAATAGGACTGATGTACAATGATACCAATGCACAATAGGACTGATGTGCAATGGGATCAATGTACAATAGCACTTATGTCCAATGGGATTGATGTGCAATAGGACTAATGTACAATAGGACTGATGTGCAATGGGACCGATGTACAACAGGACTGATGCACAATGGGATTGATGTGCAACGAGATTGATGTGCAATGGGACAGTCCACAATAGAGCTAATGTGCAATAGGGATTGCTGCACAATAGGGCCAATGTGCTATAGGACTGATGCGGAATAACATTAATGTGCAGTGAGACCGATGTGCAATGGGACCAAAGTATCATGGAATTCAAGTGCAATAAGATTGGAGTGCAATGGGACCAAAGAACAATGAGGCCAATGTACAATAGGATTGATGCAGAATAGGATTGATGTGCAATGGGATTGTCCGCACTAGGACCAATGTGCAATAAGTTTGATTTTCAGTAAGATTGATGCAGAATGGGACTGATGTACAGTAGGATTGATACGCAAGGAGACCAATGTGCAATAGAACCGATGCGCAGTGGGAGCAATGTACAATAGGATTAATGTGCAATGAGATTGATGTGCAACAAGACCGAAGTGCAATGGGACCAATGTGCAATAGGACTGATAGGATTTAAGGGCAATCAGTTTGATGCGGAATGGGACCGATGTACAATAGGACTGGTGTGCAATAAGATTGATTGCTTCTTTGATTGATTGATCCTCCTGTGCATCAGGACACTAGTTAGAGAGTGCCCGAGAGGCACATTGCTAGAGCCTGGTGCACGTTGGAGCACTCTTGCCTGAGCCCCGCTGATGCGCCTTCACAATTCACAGGCAGGGCTCCTGAGACCCCCTGCTGGGGAGCTGAACACACCTCAAGTTACAGAACCTGGGGGGCTCCAGTCGTCTTCATCACGATGAAAGGATGTGATATAGAAGTAACATCGTTTCATAATGACAATAGTATAGATTATAGATACTGTATTCTCAGTTCTGTACAATACAATTTCAGTGCATGGATTTATATCCAGATTACTTCTTCCTTCCCTGTGTGCTTGTATACAAAGGACCTCCCTTTACAAAGACTTTTTATGCTGGCCCAGTACCATAAAATCACAGTGTTACCCTGACTTCTGGGTAAACCCCCTTCCCTTCCCTTCCCTTCCCTTCCCTTCCCTTCTTCCTTCCTTCCCTCCTTCCTTCCC